>VZRE01017508.1:0-27825 GCA_013396775.1 Cephalopterus ornatus
AGAAGTCCGAGACTTCCACGTCAACATTTTCTGGTTTTGAAAAACAGTTAACTCACTTATTTTTACCCTTAACTGAATTTTTTTCATGTTAAACTGCGCTCATCAAGCCAACAAGTGGGAAAAGTAATCACAAATGTCCCGCATGTTCTGACTCAGCCATAAATAGGATATCCAGATAAATAATCCAGATAAATAACTTGGGTAAACTGCATATCCTCTACTGAAGTAAACCAAAACTTCTTCAACATTTAGGAGACAGCATTCACCTCATCTGATGTTTCTGATACCTCTGGTACCACCTTACTTGGTATTCTTACATGCCCAAGAGATATGTTCACATTTTGCAGGTCTCAATCCATAGCAACATTTCAGCATAAGCTGTTTGTTAAATTATCTAGTATTCCCTTACGTGGTAATCTCCAGTGAGTGCAGCCCATATCGGCTTTCAATGATATACTTGCCAGGATGAGCCTGTACATCAATGGGCACGTTGTTTTTGTACCTATGGAAAAGCATAGAAAGAGCATGTCATAAAGAGAAGTGTATAATTATATACTTTAAAAAGTCAAGTGCTTGATATTTGAAATAGAACATCAGTTTCTGCATGGGAAGACTCTACTTTGGAAGTGTAGCCTCTCTCTTTTTGTCTTTGACCTGCCCTAGGTAAATTTTGTTTTCTAATTAAAAGGAGAAAATAGTCTTGAGTGGGATGAAAATCAGTTTATATTACTATGAACTTCATGTTACTACTCGTAAAGGAAAGGAGAGGTCACATGAGCAACACCTCAGAGTTTTGTGAATTGCAAAAATTCTGTAGCATCCTTATCTATTAGGTATCATACACATTCTGTTTGGTTTGCATATTTGATTTATTTTAAAGCCTCCATATTCACAAACATGTCAGCTAAAAAGTTACCTTTCGGTGTTTTTTTTTTTGCTTCCATAGCTAACGTAACAGAAGTCCTGATGGGGTTAGGCTGGTATACAGTATGAGTGTTTTCTGGTACAGGAATATCTTCAGGATGGAAAAGTTTACTCTTCAAAATTCCCAGTAAGTAATTTGCAGGAATGAATTAATCAGTACTGATCAGTAGTTAACTGGTTCTGCAAAATTCAGAATTTATATAAACAGCTTGAGACTCTCTCTGTGAGAATTCAGTGGTTATGGTAAGTTCTTCTCACCAATTGTTGCATAAAATGTTGCCCATTCTGGACAATACATGGGATAATCAGGTAAATGTTTGAGTGAATCTCGTCTTAAGCAAGTAAGTATTCCACTGGTAATATGGAATAAACTGGCAATAGAAGTCTAATAAATTACACACTGAATTGCATTCAGTACACTTGGGATTGATTTAATGTCTTTAAATAAAAAATGTTTCCTAGGAGAGTGCCCTACTTTAGCATAGCTTTTCCTGTTCTCCATAAGGTACATATATAAAGAAAGTGGAACAGTAAATGGTGATAGATAAAAGCATCTTCACCTCTTACTTTGATATAGCTTAAATAAACCTTTCTCCTCATAAGACATAACCAGACAAAGAACTTTGCTTCTTTATTTCAGATTTCAGTCAGGGAAGGGAACTGGTCTGATGTTAGTGGCTTGTCCCACTTCACCAAACAAATCAGAAATTAGCAATTTTATTTTTCCAAGAATATTATTAGTTTATCTCAAGGTGAAGCTATATCTGCAACAAATCTGAAAACTGTCTTTCAGCACTGTCAGTGTTATGAATTAAAGAATATTTCCCTAGCTAGAAATATTTGGGCACAGTAATACATTGGGGTTTTTTCAAGTGCCGAAGTCAGCAAGGACCATAAGCCCTAATGCTTTTTATCCTGATCTTCCTCTCAGCCAAATGTCTATGAAAAGGGACTCAATGCAGGGCAATACTCTCTATTCTGTACATCAATCAGTGGCAGAGATGCCTGACCTCATTACAGATCGACTACTCTATTATCCTGACTTAAACAAAGAATAATACATGGGTCCAGCAAGAGTTATCCATTCCCCACCACTCTTCACCTCATCTGTGAAGTGGTGCCCCCCCACAGACTGATCTGCTTGGGAACACCTGTGCCTCTTTACATTCCATCTAGTGTGTCAAATAGTTTGGAAAATAGAATAGTGCCATCAGTTCCTAATATTTTCCAGGGAATATGAAATCCTAGAACACAGGATTTGACTCCAAAATCTCTGTAACTTTTCTCCGAAGGGCTGGGCAACTCTTGGATCCTGTTGGCAGTGAAGTCGTTTGGTAGCATGGGGTGCTGTGTGGAAACGAGCTTTAGCTAGTCATGCCAGCAGCAAGAAGAATTTCCCTTCTCTTGTTTTCATTATCAAGTTAGCAAAAAATAATTGTTTCAATTTTTGCTTATTTATATTCATCTATGGGAAGAATGGGCAGGGCTCATGTGTTAGAGGGACCACTTGTTATTTCTGGAAACGTGAATTCCAAAATAGCCAGGTCATTAGCTAACGTTGGACTGCAACCTCCCACTGTCATTAGGCACTGATAGTTTATGCTTTCTGCTGGTGGTTTCAAATGTCCTGGGTTTTCCATATGCTTTTTTTTTCCAAGGGAGTCAGAACAGCTGCATTAGGCAGTAAGGTTTTCTTTAGAGAAAGCTCATGAAGCTTTATAATTTTTCAGGCACAGCATGAAAAGGTCTTCTTTGCTTATACAGAGAATGACTATTTGGAATACTCGACTGATATTTTGTTAGAAATGCTGAATGAAAGCTGACAGATCCAGGTCAGCACTGTTCTATATCTCTGAGCAAAGACACCTGCTGAAATGGATGTGAACTCTTTCTTTCCATTAGTAGCCTGTGGCGAACTGAAATCCCTTTAGGTTTGTAAAACGTTGTATTAATTTCAGCCACTCATATTTAGCACTCAGATGAAAGGCTGGTTCACAGTGAGAGCAAAGGAAGACAGCTGAAGGCTTGGTTTAACCATGTCAGGTTTTGCGGATAAGGTGAATCTCAACCAACGTGAAAATGACCCAGCTCTCATGTTCTTGGGTAGGACTCAGATTACAGAGCTGGATTACAGCCATAAGCCTAGCTGACCATTCCTTATGTCCAGCTGAGACCAGATTCCAAGGGTTTGTTTGGAATCCTCTTCAGGAGGAATGTCAACACAGGACACTTGCAATCCTTACATGACAGGAAAAATGTCTCCATGCAGAACCTGGCTATTGGTTTTCAGAGGCCAAGGAGAGAGATCTAGTGACTTTGTGGACATCAGCTCTGGCCTATTAATGTACCTCTTAGTAGCATTTTTTGTCAAGCCCTAAGATTTGAGTTTTTAAGACTTAAATAAATGAAGAGTTCCTTAAGCAATTCAAGTAGCAAATCGCAGAATATGAGAATTGTGTAATATTATGATATAGTAGATGTTTTCTGTTGTTTCCACAAATACAAGTTCCATAGGACCTACTCCTATTAATGCTGAATACAGGCTTAATCTTTGTTAATTTTAAAAACACATGCATACATTTTATACACACATTCTAGAATAATTTTTTTAACTAAATAATGGACATCAAATCTCATTTTATGCCTGAAAAAAAAAGTTATTACTTATTATCTTAAGAACTTGATGGTATATGTGTACCATGAAAGAGATAAGAAAGATCAGCTCAATAGATGGTGAGACAATAAAGCTTCACAAGTTACTGTTAATCAAACTAAATTCAATTCCAGTCAGGGTAAACTTTAACCCAAAAGTCAAATCAGACCTTCAGTTATGACTAAGAAGATATTTTGGACTTATTACAGCAAAGATTTCGTACAAGGACCATTCAAGTGAATAGAAAGTTTCCAATAGCTTTCAGAATATTTGGATGGTTCCAGTTCTGTTTGAAGTCTTTGATTTCAAACAATGATGATCTGTCTGCTATGAACACATCATCATCATGAGATTTCAGTTTCATAGAGAATCAGTACTGCAGCTGCTCAGCAGCCAAGAAGCTTGCTCTTGACCAAAGCCTGCTTTGATGTTTCAGGGACATTAACGTCATTTGTAGACTAAACAGAAGTATTTGGAAAACATTATTAAAGACAGTAAGATAAATAAAACTGCTATTTTTCCTTAGTCATTGGGCAGAAAGAATATATTTGGTATCTCTACCAAATAAATGTACTCCTAGTGCTGTTATGCAAAGTACTATCTTGTCTTTTAATATTTTGCTCTCTTTTTGTACAAGGTGACTTGAAAGGTGTTTGACAGGCCTGTCATCAGTACCTGGGGTTTTTTAATTGAACTTACATTTTTCCAGAAAAATGACTGGATTCACTGAGATGACTTCAGATATTGGTTATCTGGTGACTTTCAGTGCCAGAGATACAAACTTACCATGTAACACGGGGTGCTGGCCAGCCAGCCACGGAACAGCGAAATACAACATTTTCCTTTTCCCAGATAGTGTGGGAACGAGGCTCAATGATAAACTCAGGAGCATGTAAGAGTTTATCTTGATTCAACTTTTTATGGAATGCCTGAGTCTCTTCTAGCTGGAAAAGAAACATTTTATTATAAACTTGACTATAAAACTTGATTATAACAGCAGCTGGAAGTGCAAATTATTAATACACACACACAAAAAAATGCAACCCCCCCTGTATTTTTTATTTAAAAATTCAGACAGACATACTTAATGTGTTTATCTCACCTGGATACAGAAAACAAATTTTTCATTTTCCAGAAATTCTCTATCCACAATAGCTTGGAAGATTTGATTTTACTGGGCTTTTTTCCTTAAAACTATTCTAAGTAGACTAATTTTGCACATTTAATTACTTATTTATTGTTTTAAATACGGAGTGAAAGGTGAAATGGGTGTGAAACTCAGACGTCTTCTATATTTTGCTCTAATGCAAGATTATGTGTCCTAGATCATCTCTGACAGACCTACTCTCAAACCTTTCCTCATGATGGGATCTTTCCCAGGGTAACTTCCATGCTATAAATCTTTCTGCAAACTAAATGATTTCTTTTCTGCCCTAACTTTCACCTATCTGGAGAATTACAGGTTCCTGTGTTGAGATTATTAAAAGAAGAGAGATTTCATAATCCTCTCAGTCTTTTATAAACTGGATGATATTCCTTTTCCTTAGAATTTTTTCTCAATTCTGGACAGGTTCTATTTGTCCTCAACATTCATCGAACAGTAACTACTCATTATCGTAGGTCCAACAGACTCCAACACAATTAAATAACTGCACCTAATGTGTTAGTGATAATACTCTAGAATGGCATTTGTTTTTATATGACTGACATTCAATCGACTGACATTAAATTTCTCTCAGGTCCTGAAGTACTTCTACCTAGCCAGGCATTCTTAATTTATTTGATCTTTTCCTTCTGTGTGTAGTAATTTCCACTGGTTGTTATCAAATGTCACCTTCACTGTTTCTCAATTCTTGAGATGATTTTGAATTTTTGTCTTGTCCTTCAAAGTGTTTACACCCTTTCTAACCATATGTCATGAGGATATTTTATAAGCATATCGCCAGTTCTTCTGCTCAAAATAGTAATAAATTTGCTAAATAAATCGTATTTACACTTGATATGTTCTGCCAATCTGGTTATAACATACTTATGAGTATGCTTTGAGTATAATTTTTTAAGTGGACAATAATGCATACAATTAGAGATTCAGTTCCAGATGTTCCTCCGTAATTTACACATAATTTGCCCAATTCACCCTAATCCTGTCCTAATTTATACCCTATGATTAGATCTCTGGGGTGAATACCTTCGACAAGCTTGTTCTCAGGCTGTAAAGTCCAGAAATTACCCATCCACATACTTATGGGCAAGGTACATATATTGGCACCTTTATTCTCTGCCCAGCAGCTACCTCATCATCTGGGTGAACGATGCTGTGCCGTTTAACCCGGTGTGGGCATGACCAAAAAGCATACCCTGGTCCTTCACTCTGTCCTTTTCCTCCAGCCCAACAGAAGTGTGCCTGGTGCTTGCCTCAGGCACAGTGCCTCTTTCTTTATCCATCTGACACCTGAATAACAAGACTTTTAAGGAATTCAAAAGATTTCCATTGAAAATACTTGGCGTTTTTTACTACCATTTTTGTGATTGCCCATGGAGTAAATCAGGCCCTGGTGTTCTAGGCACTTTACAAACACCAAAAAAAAAAAATACCCACACTGTTTACAAGCCTAAGTGATCATTTCCACTCTTTTACCGTTTTTTTCATGGCCACACGTTCAGCAGACTCCCGGATCGCTACTTTCCTTGATTTTTTTTCATGATGTTCCTCTTCAGAACTTGACTTGGCCACCTTGCTGACACTAACTCCTTCACCTGTGGCAAAAAGGTTCCTCTTGGCAACATATGCAGCACTTTCTTTAATTCTCTCTTCTTCAGTGTCTGTGATCCCACTGATATTCACTTCTCTGAAAGAATTTTTAAAACACAGGATCCCATTAGAAAATGCTGAGAACATATTCCATTTATACTTTCTATCAAATTAGCCACCTACAGTGGCCAACACTCTTTCATAAAATATTTCTGCTACTACATATGTAGTATGTATTCATACGTATTCATATGTATTCAAAGGAGAAACATGGAAGGCTTCTGCAAAAAGACCAAGTATTTCACTGTCTAAAGACATAGCCATATTCAGCACCTCTCCCTAGAACTGTGTCACACAAATTTTCAGTTTAACCATTATCCTGCTGTGGTTTTATATCTCCATCAGCATAAAGAGTAGGGTAAGGCACACCCACAGATCTTCAGTTATTGACTTATGGCTGCAGCATTCATAACAGCACTACCCAAGGGGCAGGAGACAATTGAAGCTGTATAACAGTGTCCTCACTTGTCATTTGTACAAAACCCCCACATTACTGTATATAACAAAAGGTTCTCCTTGTTTGTAGAAAATTCAATCTTGTAACGCTTTCAAGAAGGTGATTAAGGATTTTCTTGAAGCCTGCTCTTCAGACTTTCTACAGGGGTGAGACACAGCAGTTACTCTCACCAGGTCCAATCCTGTTTCCCCACTCATGTGTGGATGTACCATTGGAGCCATATTGTTGTGACATTGTCAGGACATTATAGCTGCTGTAGTAGTGCATATACAGTGAGAGTCCCTTGACTTAAGAAAAAGCATTAATATCCTTCTGCTGAATTTAGTTGTTTTAATTTAACATTAGATGGCACACTGAAAACAGGTTCTGTTTAAGTTCTTATTAAGTGCTGTCTTGCAAGCACTATAGAAACAGCAGCCTCGGTTTCCAGAATGCACTTAAGCATAGCCTCTCTATTTTATCATAAAATGCTTACTACTACTACTACTACAGAGCAAAAACATCAGGAAGACTGATTTTTTCTGTTTTCTTTCAGATTGCCAATATTATGCATTTGATAGCACATCTCAATATTCAAGAAAATTTGGATTTAAGCTTACAATTAACTGTCCAGTCCCTTAGCTATGAAGTCAGTTTGGTGAGATGCAAGATAGCCAAGCAGTCAAATTTGCTGTAAACTTAATTACATTTAAAAATTGCTTAAAAGACTAAAAACCTTACTTAACAGCATAGAGCTTTGACCTATGTCAAGCTCAGCTTCCTGTGTTTTGGGCTGCTTTAAGAAGATGATCCTTAAAGAATCGGTGAAATGATAGATTCCCTTCACGTAGGCACATCAGCTGCCCCCACAAATATAATCCGAAGTTACAGATATATATGGCCAAGATTTTTTAAAACTATTTTTAAAAATCAGTTTAATGAATATAAATATAACTATCTACATTCAGTTTAAATGAATCTATGGCATTTTTCTTCAAAGGCAAAGTGATATTATTTCCTCCTTAATTACAGTAGTTAAGATCTCAGCAACTTCACAGTATAGACTGGTTCCTCAAGGCATTGAACATCTTCTGGGAGCTGATGAATATCCTCAGACTAATACAGGACTCATCCTAGTCATCTGCAGTTGTGGTTCCCAGGTGTTTTTGATTAACAGTATTAAATATTTAGGTTTTCTAATAATTTCTTCTATAATCTTCCCAGATCAAAGAGAAATGTGCTTCCTGAAATGTACTAAGACAGCACCGAGTACCATGTAAGAATTGATTCAGCAATCATGTCTCAGGGGGTTCAGTAGAAAACACTTTTCAGACACAACAAGATCAAACTCCCATTTTGTGGCCCACACAAAATATAGTTTTAAGGGTATTTGCCATCTACAGTCCTTTGGCATAGACTTATTAGGGGTTGCAAATAGTTCTACAAGCCACACTCAATATCTCTAGAATCTATGGCATTAAATCAAGCTCTGAGTGTTTTATTGTGTTTTATTATGCTGCCTAGATGTCCATAATCTTGTTTTGCAAGGATTAGCCCAAGTGTTTAAGAGGAACAGTTGTAAGAGTGAATAATCTGAGCAAAGGAGTTTTTTATAGCAGAAAGTGAAGGTTCCAAAATAGAACTAAATAATGGAAATGGTGACACATCGCTGAAGGTCATCCAGCAGCATGGGCAAGAGCTCCAATGAAGCCACAGAGAACTGACCTTTATAAATAACTATTCCTTTTTAACAGCTATCTGCCCATGGGAAACAACACATCAATTTCACAGGGGAATTTGGGAATGACATATAACATGCACATGGTTCAACGGCCTTCAGCTGTTATCTTTCCGACAAGAATAAATATCTGACAGGAATGTGGCATGCAACTTCCACAATCTGGGCATGTGGTCCTGAGCATGATGACAACAGAAAACAGCCTAAACCAGATACCATTTCCTGCCATGTTGAGTTTAATATTTAAAAAAAATAATCAAACAAATTGAGTCATTTCAGTGGCAGAAAAGCACACACATCTTTCTGAATTGCCATGTATAAAAAGTAAGATTGATACCAACAACAAGAAGAAGAAGAATAGTAACAATTATATAAGAATCTGACAGTATCTTTTAATGTAGGATCCCAAACTATTGCACAGACACAAATAAATGCAGTTACACACTATCACATTGAGTTAGATATTACTATAAGCATTAAGAAAAAAAAATTAAAATAAAATAAAAGTATTTCTTAAGATTTGTTAAGATGTTAACATGATGTGCTAAGATCACAGGGGCCTGTAAAAAAGCAAAGCACTAATTATAAATTGTGTTTTTCAACTATTGTCCAACACTATAAATTTTCCCTTTGTAGACTCATGGTACAATAAAAAGGGAGGATATTTGTACTTAAGGGCATGGGAGACAGATGAGGAATCTACTGCTACGTAAGTATAAACACCAGGTGACATGCAAAAGTAGTGAGAAGCCTTGAGAATATGTTAGTGCAAGTTTTGTTTAGACTATCATATAACTATTTATGTGTTTCTATCACAAAAGATATAGAGGAAACTCCAAAGCAGTTTTTTTTAAAAGGCAACAGTGTGTTTCTTAATGTTGGTTGGATCAAAGAGCAGTGAATCCAACACAGGAATATACAAGGAGTGAGAAAAAAATTGCTCTGAGATAGTGGGAGGGAGTTAATAAAACCAAAACTGCTGGTCTCATCACAAAAGCATCATAAATGCTCAGAAGGCCAGAGCAATAATATCTTCCACTGACAAGCTGGAACTCAGTTTCACATGAAACCACAAGTTTGGATACAAAGCAAAAGTGCCATTGGGTGTTGACTAAGCAGCAGACAGAAAAGCACTGGCTCCCGGAAACAACTTGGAAGTGTCCCATGAAAAATGCTGTTGTGCAGAGGAAAGACAAGTTGTAGGGAGGTTTCTGTTCAGCTGCAGATAGGCAAAAAATTTTTCTGCTGGCCTCTAAAGCAGGAGTCAGTTTGCCACACTACACCCCAGTATGTATTAATCTGAACAAGTGACTGTGCTGGAACTGCTGGACATACCTACTAAAATCACTATGCCATAGCCCAAAAAGGGCAGGGGACCCTCCTTGCTCATGTCGGTTCTGGCTTCCACATAAAGTTCACATTCAGCTTTACTGAGAACACTGCTGCAGTAAGATGTATTACATCAGTAGTAACCATACAATAAATACCACCAATATGTGAGATCAGTATGAATCATTACAATGGATTTGAAAGAGTATTTGGTTTCGTTCCAGATTTTTCCTGTGCCAGGACAAGACATTAGCACATTGTTTCATTGTTTCTATGTTTAATGCTTGGTAAGGGACATTTGATTACAGAACATGTCTTCAAAATAAAAGAATAAGCTAAATAAAGTGGACAACATGCTTGTCAGGTTCCTAATAAGCAGGGTTATAATTATATTTTCGTTTCATAGAAAGTGGCCCTGACAATGTTCAAAACACAGTCCTGACACATAGGTTCATTTGTCGTGGCTCTGGATGATCAAGGTCTGATTTTCTGCCAGTCAGTTGACTTCTCTTTGCCTTTTTATCACTCATGTGAAGTGCAAAATTTCACCATGAGATCCATGAGTGTAAAACTGGATTAAAGGATTTGTTATTTTATAATTTGTTAATAAAATGTCAGAAATAAATTACCAAACAAAATGAAAATGAACATACCGTCCTGTGAATATGGGCACTGAGTAGTCCATGGCTTCGTTCTCTTTGTCCTCAGATATCAAATTCTGTTTTGCTCTCTTTGCTTTGGGACTCATCTTATATGACTGATCTTCGATCATTAAATTGGAATTTTTCAGTCTGAAATAAAAATTATATTGTTAAATTCAGGAAAAAAGCTATTAAGAAGCACTCCAAAATACAATTAAAGTTCTAAAATGTATTGCTGTCTTGTTTTATAAGCAAGAGTTTATAAATTTTTATGGCCATAACTTCAGAGTTATTAAACATATAACCAAATGTACTTTTGACAAAGTCATCATTACAAACATACCACTGATGCTCCTTGATATTAAATCTAATAGAGAAAATAAATAATATACCTGATAGAAATGTACATTTAATAGCTCCTGGTTAGGGGCTTGGAGAGTTCGTATATCTAGTTTTGATAGATCCTGAAGTCACTGAGACCACTGAGTAATTCTGAAGATTAAATCTGAACTCATAACTTTTCCAAAATTTACAGTCCTGACATTGTCTAGTTCTGAAACAAAATGGTGGTGTGTAAACATATCCAAAGTAATTATGTATTTAAGTTTCTCTGCAGAAACTGTAGGGCAGAGCACTGTTCAGTCACTAGTGTTGCCATTTCCACTGCTCTCCCATACCACTCCAATCCACTGCCCCTCCTCGCCAGCCTGGGAGGGATTCTGAAGACTGTGAAGCATATTTGAGGCAATAATTTTAGGTTCATTTTTAACATGGTTGCAACTTGTGTTAGCAAAGCTCCAAACACTTCCATCCTCCTTTCCCAAAGCAACACAGATCTATGGAATATGCTAATTAGTTGTCAGCCTTTTATAAATCCCCAAAGTATTTATTCATCTCTGTTGCAACATCACCACATTGATGGTCTGGACATTTGGCTGCACAGCATAAGCTCACCACTTACATATGCAGATACAGGATCAGAATTAAGGCACAGAGTTGCTCAGCAAGGCTCGTTGTCCCAGCCATGTACCACTATCAGGGATAATCTTCCTCCCATACCCTGGATATATTACACAGCATGCTATACACAGATAATCAAAACTCATGCTAGCACTGGGCCCCTGAGAATGTTACACATGCATAATGTAGTATTACAGATATTATATCCTTGGGCTAATGTTTTCCTTAGGCTGTATGCCTGCAAAAGTACAAGGTTCAGAGGTGTCTCCAACACAATAAGAGTGCTTGATTTCCAAAATAAGTAGCAATAATCTATCCATTGAGACTGTATGTGAGATTACACTGGTCCAGTTTCATTCCCCTATCTTTCCTTCGTTTCTTTGTGCCCATCCCTTTGCTCAGACTGCGTTCTCTCCCTACACAGGCCATGATAAATCAGTCTCCCATTCTCTAGTTCTCTTAATGTCTTTCCTAATGTAATTTTTTATCCTTCTCCATCTAGTTCCTTGCCACAAAGTCACATCCCCTCTTACATCTGCTTTCCAGCCCTCATCCTTTTGCCCTGCCACTTTCAGCACTGTCAGGAAGAGTTTTCTTTCCTTTCTCTTAGTTCCCATCTCAGACTCAACTGTATTCAGCTTGCCTGGCATTGCAGTGAGGCAGCACCTCTCCTCTGTGCTCCCCACTGTCAAAAAATGCTTGATACAAGGGGTAAAAGCAACCACACACTGATTCTCCTTCCTTCCTCCTCTTCCTGTATCCTGGTTTCCATGTAAAGAAAAGCACAGCCAGTGAGGGTCTGTGGTACACACTACAGGACTGGGGCCAAGGGTTTTACACATTAGGCACCACTGGGTCAGCCAAGGCACAGATCACGTCTACAGGAGAGAGATGCTGTGGGGTCTGACACCAGGCACTGACGGAAGGGAGTCCAAGAGAGGCGGATCCAGCTCTAGGGACAGAAATCCATGCAGAAAACACTTGGGCACAGTCCAGACAGAGTACAATAAAAAGTATATTGTGAAGCAGGATATGCAATGGCCTAACTCCTGCGTTGGACAGTGATGTGGTACAATCACCAGGGCAAACCACAAATGGGTTGGGAGAACTCATCATAAAATAAGTGATGTGAAACATCAAAGGCAAACTACTTTCATTACTTTTCATAATTGAACGACTGTCTGTAAGGAGCTGCAGTTCTTTACTTAGCAGGTGACTTTTATTCCTGTCCTATTTTAAAATGGGACAAACCTGGAATTTTGACACTGATTGCCGTTAGATTTCCTCAGGGCTTTAGGCTGGACCTTTTGGAAGGCTACTTGATTCCTGGTTGTTTCTAGATCAGGAAGGAGAATGGTACCATTTGAACTTAAGTTAAAATGTCAAGAAGTTTCTATTTTCATAAAAGTAGTCAAAATGTGGTAAAACTTTCAGCTCAGGCATTTACAGTGCTGCTAAATCCAGACTAGCACTTTGTTCCTAAAGGAGAGTTTGGCCTTGCTGGCAGTTTACTTTTCATTTACAGTCCAGATTATGCACTTGTGTAGGGAATTAATGGAGAGCATAAATAGAAATTCCCATCACTCTCTGCTATGCATTATGTTGATGTCTTTCCTATATGATAGCAGGGATTTCCTATCTTTCACTTACAACAGTATAAAATTATTTGAAAAGGAAAGAATAAATTCCTATAGGCTCTGTTTGTTTGACAGTTGTATTTTTTACTTAAACACTCCAAGTGTTTGAAGTTGAATATCTCACCTTCATTTTTATTGCCTTCCATATCTCACTTTACATAAATACCCACCAAATCCTTCAGATTAATGCCAGAGATCTTTATCACAACGAATCCCGAGAAACAGAAATGGAGCTGGGACTTTTATTAAGGTATGATGACTAGGATAAGAACAGTATACATGCCTGGCTGATTCCTACTCACTTCTGAGTTTGCTAAACCATGTCTCTTGATTGAGGCACTTTTCCTGCAGCCACTTGATTATTTTCTAGGTTATTACTCCTGGATCCTTCATGTTGTGGCATCCCTTGGTCAGTTCTTGTGTGTATGCTCTCAGGAACAGAAAAGCACCTTTCTAGATGTCTTTTCCTCTCTTCTTCTTTCCCTGGAAGTGGCAGCTGAAGCAAGAGTTGTTGTGCTGTCTTCTAAGAGCAATACTTTGGAGTGCTACAGGAGAGAGAGCACTCAGCTATCCAAAGTGCATATGATAACTGTGAGCTGAATAATGGATCCATGTGGATCCTGTAATTGTCTGCTACTCTCAGACTGCTAATACAACACTCTAATCAATTTTCTTCAGTCATTTGCTCTTCCAGAAAGTTGATCTGGACTAAGGAAGACACTCCTGAGAAGTGTTCCTTTGAATATTGCTGGTGGTTCTTTTAGACCAGTTTCCTGTTCCTGGTCAAGAACAGGTAAAAAGAAAGTTTATGGAAAGTAAAATCCCTTGATAAATCCTTTTGGTTTCAAGTAAAGACATAGGGACATCCTGAGCCAGAGGTTGCACTCTGGCTGTAACAGTGGGCTTACAATTTTACGCAAGAAAATAGCACTTTCTTTTGAACCTCTTTTTATCTGCCACTTTATAATCTCTTCTGTGCTTACACGCCACACTGGGTGAAAAATTGTTCTTTCTTCACTCTGCACATCTATCGCATCACACATTAACATCACTTGCACACCTTCTTCCCAAGGTAAAAGTCCCAGGGTCTTACCTTCCAGCAACAGAAAGTATTCCACACCTCCCTCTACCCTCTTTGCAGATATCTGATCCTTTTCCAATTTCAGACTGTACATTTTGAGATGAGATGATCAGAACTGCACCTAGTATTTCAGCTACCAGCACACCTTGGATTAACACACTGACACAATGTGCTTTCTGTTTTATTTTTGCTTTCTTTCACAGCTGTTCCTAAATTTCTAATTGCTCCATGACCACACCAGAGCACCCAGCTGGTGTTTTCAGAGGCATATCCAGAGTCACTCTAAAATCTTCTTTAGAATTGCACTGCAAAAGCCAAGAGCTGAGATAAATAAATTTGAAGCAGCAGAAAATGCTTCTCCTTTCCAAATCCTGTCATTTGCTTCTGATCAGGCAGAGCTATAAGAAGGCTAGTAGAAATGCATATTTAAATGGAGCTCTTCGGATAGGAAAACAGATTAAACACTATTCTATCATGAGGTTTATTTCCCTGTTTACCTTTTGTGTTATTACTATTTCCTACTGTACAACACAAAACCCAAACCCCGTTTACAATCATTATTTAGGTGGCCCAAAGGAGGACCCTGCTTTCTTGAACCAGACTCTAAAATCTTGCCCTTTATTTTAAAATGTTCCAACCTTTTACTTGATATGTGGAACAGAATCTCCCCGAAGGAGAAGGAGCAGAGTATCACTGCTCTCTAGTTTCATAGGGAGGAACAGTACCATGACCTTTTAACATCTTTCAGCCTCATTTGATATGCCCAGCTAGCATATGTATGTTTTTTTCCAGGTCAGGTACTATCTGTACCGCCTTATCAAGGTTGGTGGTCCAAGCCTACTGTCCTCATTTCTTGGTGTTTTTCAGCAAGTTAAAATACCAATGCCAGCATTCTTCTACTTTCTCAGTAGAGTCACTGAGTTGTAAATGCTAAAATCACAGGCATTGCCCTGCAGACATGCAAAAAACAGATGCTATTAGCTTTTCCCCCCTAGTCCAACAGAAGAATTAAAGACAACAACATTACGCAGGCTTCCGAAACTCCCAAACAGATGTTTTGTTTTGATTTCTTATTCTCAGACATAGATTATCTTATCACTGTCCTTGTTTCTGTGCTTGAAGAGACAGGATTCCCACCCCGTACAAAGAGAGCTTGCACCCAGCAAATGTAGAAATTTGCCAGAATGCTCCCAGAGCATGCTGCCAGAATGTGTTCTGGGAGCAGACTACATCCTATTCCTTAGTTATTTCACTCCTGCATGAAAAGGCACCCGTGAGCTCTTTTACACCACCACAAAATCATGTCCTTAGCACGCTTTTGTTACATTTCTCTCTCACTTTATTCCAACAGCAGAAAGGGATGGTGGCATACACAATGTCTGCACTGGCTGCACCTGCTGGATGAGGTCCATTAGCCAAGAAGCATTTTCCAGGCTTTCTTTCTAGCAGATACTTCTTTCCTAATACTCTGTGCTTCAATTTACTCACTTTAGTGAGGAGATAGTGGATTGACAAACCCAGTTACAGGAAGGAAAAAAAATAGGGTTTTCTGAGAATAGCTCTTTAAAGGCAGCCTCTAAAAATGAGAGGTGCGCTCCAGTGACTGTATTAATTTTAAGTTAGTGACACGTTTGTCACAAGCCCAGGCAATATTGCTGGCAATAATCATGCTGTTCCCTAACAGAGCTTCCACAACAATTTTATTTGAAGGGAATTGTTTCCACATAGCAGGTCTCATTAAAATAACTTCCATGCTTGGTTATGACGTCTGGAAGCCACCTTCTTAACCCTCACCTACAATAAAGCAAACGATGAGCGGTGCCAAGATCATGGTCCTCTCATGTTTCTGAAAGTCTATTCTTTACTCAGCCCTGTCACGATCCTGGTTACAATATTGCTCACAAGAACATTTACTCTCACTGTCTGGCAGTCTAATTAATTCTAAGTTAGTACGATATCTCTCCTCTGTCTGGTTGGTTTACCTGGATTACACCACATTTATTTGCTATTTCACTTGACCTGCAAAATACACACAAATGTCTGAGCCACACCAGTAACTTCTGTTTTCCCTCTAAGCAAGTGTTTGGTCCTTTTGGTGGTAGATAATCTGTCTGTGACACAATGGGATTTTCTGATGCTGCTAGACAGAAAAATAGCACATGGAAAAGCAGTGAAAGTTCAAGCAAAGGCAAATGACTGAGCTTCCCAAAAAACAGGTAGATGAGTTTAATCCAGGAGTCCTGTTTGACAGGCCTGTAGTACTATAAGCAGCTTCAGCAGACCTGACTCAAAGCCTCTCAGAAACATATGGAGGATGGAGCATTGCTGTGGAAGGTTTTCCCACAGGAGCCAACCTGCCCATGCTGGCATCCCCTGAGGACTGGATAGGGAAGAAGACGGATGGCCACAACATCGGATTAAGGGAGAGAGCTGCCACCCCTCATCTGCATAGATGCTGCCCACGCCTCAGAGGAAGCAGCACCCCCGCCTTCTCTGCCTCTACTGAGGCCAAAGAAGCAGTGTGTGACTATAAACAGCCCTTGGAGCTGGTAGGGAGGGCTGGGCAACCTTTACACAGTGAGACACACTTTCTTACAGAACCCCAGGGTTTTCCAGCTTTTGCAAACTGTAACCAGCAAAGCTGCAAGCTTGTATACTTGCTCTTGATTTTGCCAGTTTTCGTTTTTCTCCTTTTACTTCTTCAAGCTGTCATGGTGTGAAGAAGACTTGAAATGTGGGGACGGAGAGTCTACTTGCACACAGAGATTTTTTTGTCCTCCCTAGAAAGCAAGCTGTGGCTCCTTCAGGCTGTCTATGTCCATGCTCTGGGCATGTTTTCCACTCAAGTGAGACTTCAATGTCCGAGAATTGGGTCCAGGTCAAGGTCTTGCAGGTTACCTAGTCCCTAGTCCTTCTCCATTATTTTCCCCGTGATAAAATCCTCACGTAACACAAACTGCATGTCAACACTGTTGCTTCAAGAACACTTTCATGTACGGTGACTACAGAAAAGGATGAGACTTAGATTTTGCAAAAATACTGAAGTATAGCAGAGGCTACTTTAGATAAAAATAAGAAGTGACCTGAATAAAAGGTTAGTATTTGAATTTTCCTGTTGGGCTTGCTGGTGTTTATTCACAAAACTATATACATTATACATAAGTATATATTTGACATTACTATCTAGTGATATGCAATAATCAATTGTTAGCTGAAAAATTTTGCCTGGATTTGGATTCACGTGTCCATTCTTGTTTCAAACGAACATCACTTGAGGTCATTTAGATACAGCATTTACATTCAAGGCCATTTCTACTTCTCAAAAATTGAAAAAAATTGAAGACCCATTTCCTTTTTATTTTTTTTTATTTTTTTTCTACACTATTACTTTCATAGAGGTGAAATCAGAAAGTTTTTGATTTACCCAATTTATTTTAGTAACACTTTTTGTTTCCGCATTACCTCTTGAAGTGTTTTAGGCCATCTGGGGAAGATAGTACAAACTTGGAAAGAGGTACTTCAAATTGGCACTACATTTAACTGTAGAGTCACATTGTTTGTTCCACTTTACCTCTTGAAAATTGCAGAAAAATGGGCTAAAAAAACCAAGTACATACCAACATAAAGGTGATATTAACCATAAAACCATATTAAATATTGAGATTTTCATTCAGAAACATATTCTCTCATGTGTTAATTAAGTTTTGTACAAGAGAAATTTGAATCACATGTGCCTAATCTCCAGAGCCCTTATAGCAGCTTTGTGTTTCTCAAGCCTCCAACACAATGACAGGACCACAGGAAAAAAAAGAAGTTACAGCTGTGACATTCTTATCTCTGATTACCAGGACAGTATATCAAACTACTGGCAAGTCTTGTACTACAGAGTACTATATATGCAAATATACCATTTTAAACAAAAAGCTATTATCTTGAAAAAAACCTAGGGAAACCTGGAAATGTTGTAAGTGCTCTCCCAATTAAGCAATCTCACTTCTTTTAATATTACTTTGCTGACACTAGAGTTCTTCTCATTAAAAATATACAGGTTTCAGAAGACAGTCATATGACAACTGAAGTGCTTGTAACTGGGACTGAGAAACAGCTTTTTTCAATAATAATTTTTTACAACTTCAAGTAATGTTCTTACTTTTTATGGGAATCTTTTCTGTAAGAAGAAGGAGGCTTTAGGCTAGGGTTAGCAACAGAGCACAGGCACAACTGCATCACTGCAGACATTTGGGATATCTTGCCCTACCCAACTCTCCTTGGAAGCATAACCCTCAGCCCCAGCACCTCCAGTTTGCTTCCCTTCACCAGCAGGTTATAAATGAGGTTCTCACTCCTTCCCTCAGTGGTTAATTATCTGCACAAGTGAAATTGTTTCAACAGCAAAGACTGGATATTAGCCAGCCTGAGATAATCAGCTGTAGAATCATAGAATCATTAAGACTCTAAGATCATGAAGTCCAACCATTAACCCAGCATTGCCAAGCACACCACTAAACCATGTCCCTACGTGACAGCTCCACATGTTTTTTGAACATTTCCAAGGATGATGATTCCACTACTTCCCTGTTCCAATGCCTGACCACCCTTTCAGTGAAGAAATGTTTCTTAATATCCAATATAAACCTCCCCTAGTGCAACTTGAGGCCATTTCCTATTATCCTGTCTCTTGTTATCTAGGAGAAGAGACTGGATGCCACCTCAATACAACCTCCTTTCAGGTAGTTGTAGAGAGTGGTAAGTTCTATCCTGAACTTCCTTTTCTCCAGGCTAAACAACCCCAGTTCCCTCAGCTGCTCCTCATAAGACTTGTGCTCCAGACCCTTCACCAGCTTCACTGCTCTTCTTTGGACACACGCCAGCAACTCAATGTCTTCCTTGTAGTGAGGAGTCAGGTAAAGTCATTCATCTGGGCTGTAACAGCCTGAGGTTCAAAGTCCTGAACAAACCCTGGCAATCAGGGGTTTTACCCTGAACTTCCTGAAAGCCAAGTGAAGGCTATGATCACAAAGTGTTGTTTACTGGGGTATAGATAGATTTCCCCTCAGTGGTTTTGGCCAAAATTCCACAATCCTTGAAGGATATTCAGTTTTCAAAATTAAAATTTTCTGGTTGACAAGTCTTGATCAGTTCTTCTAACAATACTCTAAATTTTATATTAATATAACAGCAAGCAGATATTTTGGGCTATAATTTGTTGATCATTTCCTTTGTTGCTAACAGCTGCTCTAATCTTACTTTAATACTCCCCTAATTTCTGTAAATCTCTGAGATATATGCATAAAAATAACATGAGGCTACTGTATCAAAAATATTCTGCTAATGTAATGGCTTAAGCAATATTGATTATCTTAAATAAGCAGAAAAACATGGCAGCTAAGCATAGCTGCTCTTTTCGTGCAAGATGGACACTTCAGGGTATTCCTACTTTGGAAATAGTCTGCCTCAACCAATATACAGCGTGTAAATTTCAAATTCTTGAATCAGCCAGCATAAAAGTGAAACAGGGCAAAGAAGAATTAATTATATATGGACAGGTCAGCTCAAACTTGCATGAACAGCTTTGAGTCCTTTTACTGCTCCATCCTGGTGAGGTAAGAGACAGCTTCAACCCAAAAGCTATCTCAACTCTTCATATTAAATTCAGCTGTATTAATATGGCTAAACAACTTGGAAGGAGAGGTGGCTCATGCCTAATCATTTTGGAACATGAATATGTCATTATTCAGCCACACCAGCATTGCCAGTGCTCTTATTATGCCAGTCCAACCATCACACTTGAATTAGTCCAACAAACCAAGCTGACCACAATCCTTCCCGTTGCCAAAGCCAAATGAAAAAAACACACCAAGAAAATGCATTAACAACAAGCTACAGAGACAATTTATGTGGAAGAGGAGTAGAGTTTTGCCACTGATTTCAATGGGAGTTGGTTGGACATTTTTGTACTGGAATGCTGTTTCAAAGATGGATCTACTTACCCTAAACTGTAGGCTTCCGATCCCAGCCTGTAGGCTGCAGCCAGCTTGTTGATGGATTCAGATGCATGGCTGTAGGCAGCTGAGCTCCTGCTGAGGGATTCAGAGTCGAGACTGTAGGCAGCAGATCTTTTACTTTGTGCAGCAGAGTGATCATAGGCTGTGGATCCATAGCTGTAGGCTGCCGACTCCAGGTCATGGGCTGAGGAGCCATGACTGTATGCTGCTGAGGAGTCGAGGCTGAAGCCTGCTGCAGAGGCATGGCGATAGGCTGCAGAGCCCCTGGCATAAGCTGTGGATCCTTGAGCATAGACAGCAGCTTTGCTCTTTGTTTCCTTTTGGTACTGGCTTACAGTGGATGTCAGCGCTTTATGGCGGTACGCACGGTCGTAGTGCTCGTGGTGTCTTTGGTAGAAAGGTAAAGACATCATGGGTGCCTCCTAATTTTGCTTGTCACTGCACACTTCTGAATTTAAATAAGCAGGATGATGTCTGAAAAAGAACAGATCAAACATGAAGACTATTGTCAAGGAAGCTCCTGAGTTAGCATACAAAGAATACATAACTTCATACAAACTAGCACAGAACTTAAAAAATCAACTGCAATGAATTCAGGGTTATCTTTTTATGATGTGACTAACTTTCAGATAGATTCAGATTTAAGTTTCAAGATACTCATATGTCATCCATCACGACCAGAAACCTTTGCGCTAATGTGTCCCTTCATTTGTAGTTGGTCTCCCTGTTACTGCCAACTATTCAAGTTTTACGTGCTCAACTTCTCCACTCGTTACTGCAAACTAGTGAAACTTTATGTGCCTGGCTTCTGCAGAGATAGTGTAAATAATTTTGTTCAATTACAATAGAGGTAATAGAGTAATAAATTATTTTAAAAGCCACGAGCAATTCCAACAAGGTTACATGGGCTGAAATAAAAATATATGAACCTTTCATTAATCTTTTAATCCAATTTTCAGATTCAATTTAATATTCCATTTAGTATTTTAACAATGAATAAAAACATTAAGATTGAGAAGGATGTCAGTTTTTCTGTAAACATGCATTGATTATTTTGTATGTGATACTAGGGTTCAATTTAAAAAGGCTTATCATACCTTTACAGTTTAATCAGGGGTACAATCCATATGCCATGGGTAAAATAATATCATGCTCCTTAATCCAAATGAACCCTTTTTTTAACCTAGAATGTCACGTTCAAGATTGTCAAGAAACTTCCTCCAGACAATAGCCCCATCTAAGTTTCAGTTTGCACAGTCATCAGATTGTCTTGCAGTCACTTGTACTAGGAAATTTGATCAGGTGAGAGGTAGTTCCCCTCTCAAAATGGGATGAGGGTTGAGTGCTGAAAGGATTTCCCTTGTTAGTTTGTTTTTAAGCTATCAATTCAGTCTTTATTTTGCTTTTGTTTTATTTTGCTGTTGTTAAAGCTGACTTTTTCTTATTTGACGTGCAAGCTTGCCTCTGCTAACCCATATGATAACCTTTCTTTGTCTTCTCTTTAGGCTTACAACACGTCTAGGAGTATCCCTGAAAAGATACCTGATTATTAATAGATATGAGCTACAATGAGGAACGTTTAGAACGATTTTAAAAAGACCCAAAAACCATGGTGAGAGGTATTTGTTATTGCGTGTTTAAATATCAATCACAACTATAAGAGACTTGTTCTGCTTCTTGTTTCATTCATCTTAATGAAAAAAAATCTAATTTTTTGACATAAAATACACTTAGAGAACTGGAGAACATGCATGACTTCATGAAAATCAAGATATTTGAGTGGGGCTGTCCTGTGCAGGGCCAGAAGCTGGACTTTTATGATCCTTATGGGTGCCTTGCAGCTCAGAATACTCTGTGATTCTGTGATTTTTTTTCCCACGATTTTTATGCTACCTATATTTCAGTCCTTGGCTTTTTCTTTAGTATTTAGTTCTGATAGCAAGTCAACAAACTTCAAACTATTCTCTTTGATAACTGATCAGTTACTCACCCTAACCAAGGGAAATTATGAAAAAACAAAAGCAAAAAAACCCAACTAACCAGCCAAAAAACAACAAAGAGGAACACTTGCAGGGTCTCTCAAGGGAGGTACTTTTTGTATGATAACAGAGTAGATAATTTGTTTGCAGAAGGTCAACAAGTAAGAAACTCGTTCAGAAGTCTTTATGTAAAAGAAATTGATGATATCCTCACCACAGTGAAACACTGACTTCAAGGAGACCAGTTTATGCATTTCCTTTATTTTTATCTAAGGAATGGGAGGGGAGGAATGGGAAAGTGTTAGCTCATTGTTCTCTATGGTAAAAAATGATGTTCCTCTTTAATTCCCTTATTCCTCATGCTGGCTATTTTTTCAAGTCAGTCTAAAAGAACACAATTATTCTGTCTAGTATCCTTGTTTCTAATACCTGTCAATAGTTTGTGTTGTTATTTATTTCACTTTGTTAGCTACCAGTAGAATGTAATTTCTCTTATTTTTCTTAGTTTCAGAAGATTTTTCTTCATTTCATTTCATTGCTTTCTCTCCCAGCTCTGGTGAGCTAGGTCTAGGATTTGCAAGTCGTTGTGATCTCTGCTGAGCAATGTTAAGGCCTACGGATTAGTATTGTCTTGCGCACTGAAAGGGAATGAACATGAGAACATCCTGTTTTCCTTCTGCAGAGTACTACAGTTGTCTCCCTTTGTCTTCACCAGCTTTATTTGCAGCATAGGCTGGATTCATCACACATACAACAGGCACAATGCTAAAGCCATTCAGTCCTGTTGCTCAGGGATTCCCACAAGCCTTTCAGGCTTCAAAGTAAGAAAAGTGATCTAAAAGCGTAAAGCTCTGCATTTGTTGGCCAGTAAGAAGTTAAATGAGGCATTTCACTTACATCTTATCAAAAGAACGGGCTAACACGTACAAAGGAAACCTTTTTCTTTCAAACTCCTAAGGTCTGGACCTCACTATCCTCAGGATTAAGAGTCTATGATAGGAGTAAGAACTAAGGCAGTAAGGCAGGAGCTGAGCACAAAGTCATCTTTCCTGGTTCAAATCAAAGACTGACACTGACTCACATCTTATAAGAGGAAACTCCTTTTATAGGTATTTTATCACACTATGAGTAATGCTTTATATTTCTTCTGGAACATCAAGAATTGCTCATAGGTCAGAATAAGTTGGTTACACCAGTCTGATCAGAGTGACACTATCAGAGATGACAAGAAATTCAGAACCTTCTAAGGACTTTGCTCCTATTTGGAGCACTGTGTGATTATCAGATTGACTCCCATCTCTCAAGTTTTATAAAATCCATGCTACCTGCACTCACTCTGACTGTGTCCATTAACCAGGCCCTTTCAGTGTGAGGGCAACACTCCCTCTCAAGATCTGTGTAGCGTTTCGTATCTGCAGAGCTTTGCCTAAAAAATGACTGCTGAGCAGACATACTGTTCTGGACTTGTCCATAGGTCGTAGCTACACATTAAAGGAAGTGATTTTACTTGCCTTATCTATTGCACTGTTTGCCAGTCTATGCAATTATTTAAGGATCTACTCCATGAATCAGTAAAATAGTGAAATAGATTAAAAAAAAAAAGAAACTCTTCTAAGAAAGGAAAAAAAATATAACATTTCCTTCAGTTCAGTCACTGGCTTTAAAATCGCAAGACATCCTATGCAACTGGAAAATATTTAGGTTACTTACACATTTTGTAAACCCAAGGGAGGTTACATGACAAACTCCTCCTGCCATGCTTCATTTGAGAGTACTATGACAATATACAATAATAGATGAGTGATAATAAAAAAGCCCTTGCACTACTTTGGTTTTTTTCACAGCTAAATCCTCAGATGTTTTCAGTTCATATCCACAAGTCCCTCAAATAACTGCTGAGCTGAGAAGAATAAAGGGAGCTACTATCAACTCGGCATTACAGATTCAGATTAAAAATAATTGAACATATAAAGCCTTCTGGCATAAAGAAACACTTACCATGACCCAAATGAATGGCAGCAAATGAAATAGCTCTCAAGTGGATGAATAGCACAAAAATACAGCAACAATGAAGCCAGCAAAGAAAGAGGTAGTTAGGATGAGGGGTAAGGACTGGACTTCAAGGTCCAGAACAAAAATAATGCCTGCAGTCAGTGGAATGTCAGAGCCCCAGTCCAGACCTTTTATGGCCAGGGGGATGCTATAAATATAGCATCGAAGAGGGAGAGAGACAGAGACAGATACCGATACCCTTTACTATCTCTGTGCAAAGACATGATGACAGCAGCTTCAAACTGAGAGTTCTCCCTGGAAGTATCTTCACTAAATTCTGTATAAAACCAGCATTCCAATTCAAAATTATTTCTAGGAACTTTTTTCCTTACTTAAATCAGATTTAGGAGGAGAAAAAAAAATATTGTGTCATGATTCAGAAACTAAGGAAGACCAGTCCCTGTATTGACCTTGCCATGGTACAAGAATGTGAGTATTTTATGGGTTCCTTTTTTTTTTTTTAATGCCAAGCCAAGGTATATGTAATACAAATACTTCAGTTTAATGACAATCTAGCAAGACTCTATAAAGCCATACGATGTGTTACAATTCAATATATGTGTATTTTCTTTGTTCTGTTGACAAAGTTTTACTTTTTTATCATCTTTTTTAAGATAAAATACTAAATTAAGAACATGACCTCATGAGGCATTTAAGTAGATATAAACAATGCATCTCTAAGATCCAACTTTTTGTTTCTAAATTAAACAGTATTACCTCTAGGAATAATTAATGGGCTTGTCTTCTTTCACAGAATCACAGAACATGCCGAGTTGGAAGGGACCCACAAGGACCATGAAGTCCAGCTCCCAGCCTTCCACAGGACCATCCCCAAGAGTCACACCATGTGCCCAAGCACACAGAAATGTGCAATGTCCCTGAATATCACATTCAGAACAATTTCTTGCACCTGAGATCTAATAGATGGAATGCACTGTGACATCACCGTAAATACATACTTTGCTCTGCACTGTAAATTTAACTTTCAATAGAAGTGATTAGTCCATTTTATTTTGTGCATTTGCACTGACAGGAATATTAACCCTCTCAGTTCTGTTATAGCCACTTTCCACCACACTCGCCATGCAACACAACTGAGAACTTTCCAGATCCTCCTCCCCTGCATAAGGGCCATCCCCCTTATGCGTGTAAGCGTAAGGTCTGGATGACGCCAGCAGGTCCCAGGTTTTTCTCTGCAATGGTTCACCAGTCTTCCTCACCTCATTGCCTTGATTCTACCTGAAATCCCTTCACTGTCCCCACTGGCTATTTGTTCCCTATGGAGGTGCTGCTTCCTGCCTGATGCTGCACGATGGAGTAAGTTCACAATCCTCCTCATCTCCCACACTGAAAGCTGCTCAGCTACACTCAGTGTGTGGGCTTTTGGTCATTGCTCCTGAGGACAGAAAGGATGGCCAGCAAGAAGTTGTACAGTCACAGGAACTGTATCATGGCTCAGGAAACAGGCCAAACCTGCAACAGGCAGAATTAAAAATGGGAAACCTAATAAAAGCTTTTCTTCCCCCAGAGTACTGTGCCCATGGCAGTGCCACTGAGCTGCGTATTCTGGGTTATAATGTATACTTTTCATTAGAGAAGATAGGGGCTTCAGTGGATGGACTCCTGGATTCCATTACAAACTCCTGATCCACTCCTTCACAATGTGTCATTTCTACTGATACCTTAGAAATCTTAATGACATGCAAATTGCTTTTTAAGATATCAGAAAGATGTAGGGAAATGAAAACAATTAAACAAGTTGTTTCTCTGCTCTCATTGCAGTACAATCTGTATAGCTCACAGGTGGGGGATAAAAATCTAAACAACATTTTCAGTGTTTTTATGGGTATATCAAGTCCAATACAATTTTCAAATTCTGTGCTGCCTCTGTTTATCCTGTAAATAAAATGGAGATACACTGTTAACAGCAAAATCTTTCGTATTCTTTTATTATTGTGGCACTTAAATTTACACATATTTATATCTAGCTTTAAAATGAGATAATATCCACAGCTAATTTCAAATCACTTAACCCCTATTTGAATATCAAATATTCAAATATTTCAAATCACTTGGAACTCTTCAAGTCTCAGAATCGCTGCAGCACTGTGTATCCACATGTGTTTAGTCAAATTGGTCTTGGGAAAGAGACTCTCGGGAAATGTTAGTTCTGTCTTCTCCTAATTAGAATTGCATAGTGCCAAAGACCAGTTTGTTTTTCTGAATGGGAAAGCTGAAATATTAATTTAAAACTTGACATGGCAGAAAAAAATAGTTTTCTAGACTTTCCGTTGAATTTTTGAGAGCTACAGCAGAGTCTTAAATAAAGCTACCAAAACACTTTCTGATCATGCGTGTTGTCTTCTGAAATTTGTTTTCAAACTTGGGTCCAATTTTCTGAATCAATTCCCCAAAAATTCATTTTTCTCCAGAAAAAAAATCACTTTAGGAAAATGTGCTATTCTCCATTGTGCCCTAACTAGCCATCTTCATAACCCACTGAAGACAAGGGACGTCTGTGTTCCCTTACCTTCACCCATGAGAGTGTCTTAATCTCCAGGTAAAAGGCAGTCTCTGTTTCTGTTTATTCTCTGCATCACTCTCAGTCATGTATTTCACAGGAAGTCAAACTTTAGAAGAAGGGACTAGGAGCAGCTTACAGCAGCTTGAGTGTCCGGCCTCACACCTGAAGGACTAAGTACAAGACCACTGTCTCCTTGATAGGGATAGAAATTACATTCAGAATTTCCTAATCAGAGAGTTTATAGGAGTGACTCTACAAGGTATTAGTCAAAATGCCATGTATTAGCAATAATACTGTAAGAAAAAAACAGTACAATCTTACATCCCCTTTTGTGCTGGAAACCCCAAGCAGAAGGCTCCAGGGACACCTTATAAGAGCCTCCCAGTACCTAAAGGGGGTCTACAAGAGAGCTGGAGAGGGACTTTTACCAGGACATGTAGTGATAGGACAAGGGGGAATGGCTTTAAATAGAAAGAGGGGAGGTTTAGATTAGATATTAGGAAGAAATTCTTTACTGTGAGGGTGGTGAGGCACTGGAACAAGTTGTCCAGAGAAGCTGTGGATGCCTCATCCCTAGAAGTGTTCAAGGCCAGGTTGGATGGGGCTTTGAGCAACCTGGTCTCATGGAGGGTGCCTGTGCTCGGGGGTGGAAATAGATAATCTTTAAGGTCCCTTCCAACCCAAACCATTCTATGATTCTATCCCAGGAGCTCAATTTCTGAGACCTTAAATAAGACCTTAAAAGGCTGAGATATAACAAAATATAGCAGTGTAGTGGTTTTGATTTTAGACCCTCCTTGGTAACCAGGTTGTAACTGAAGAAGTAGTCATCCTCCCAGTATTCCATATGATTTTCTACGTAAACCAGAGTATAAATAAAAAGAGAGAGAAGCCTCTTGCTCTCTTTCCTTTCTGGTGGACCCAGGAGCAGATTCTCTGCTATCGACTCTGGTCGTGTAGAGGAGTAAAGTCCAGTGAGACCTTGTAAACCTTGAGAAGCGAAAAGTACCGACAATCACTTAGTACAGTTCTGCTATCTCGAAGAGAATAGTAA
>VZRE01017510.1:0-30843 GCA_013396775.1 Cephalopterus ornatus
CCTAACCCAGTAGAGAGCGTCCCCTCTCCTTTCCCGCGGGCTGCGACAAGAAGAGACTGATCCCCACCTGGCTACAACCTCCTTTCAGATAGTTGCGGAGAGCTGAGCCCGTTTTGCCAGATTGCACAATCCCAGGTCCCACAGCCGCTCCTCATCAGACTTGTACTCTAGACCCTTCACCCACTTTGATTGCCCTTCTTTGAATATGTTCCCTTTCCACTGCTTGGGAATCCAAAGAATTATTCAAAGAAAAGTAAAAATGGCAACATGGAGTTCAGAAGTTAATGTCTCTCTGAAGTTTGAGATCAAATGTGTTTGTTTTAGAGAAGGGCTATTTGCTTCCCATTTCCTCTCCCAGTAACAATTTTTAAAAAATTACTGTGCATTTAAAGTCAGCCTAGATCCTCCCTCTCTGCTACATGACCATCAGTAAATAATGTTTGTGGAGAACTAATTAGGTCTTTTACCGTATCTTTGTAATTCCACTGCCATCAATGTATATATTGACCCATCACAACATCACTGAGTCGGATACAGTCTCTTGAGGCGATCTGATGTATCCTTTTAATTAAAACTCAGAAAACACTTCTAATGATAAAGATACACAGAAAGGAGCAGAATCAAGATCTCTTCATGGAGCTGTGCCACTTCTGGAGGATGAACATGAGTAAAACAAGCAGTAGAGACATATTTTTCCCGCAGAAGTCAGCAGATAAAACTCTGAACACATATGGAGCAGATCTGATGAGTTGAAATGTGACACTTTAGTATTGTCACTTTTCAGAATGGAATCAAACTTTTGGAGCATATCTCCTAAGTTGTTTTCAAGAAATTTTCTGGAGTGTTTAACAAATTCATTTCATATTAGAAATGCCTAGCAAGCATTAATTGTGAAGGTTCCTCAGAATCACTTGAAAATTGGAGGATCCAAAGACATACAGTTGGCCATTCCTTTATTGTCTAGTCTTACAATTTCTGTTTGTAGGATATTAAAAAGTATATTATTTTCTTCCTTTCTGTTATGACCAAGCTGTCTATGTTAAAAATAATAAAAATTCAGAAGCATGTTTTGATTTCAACCAAAACTTATAGACTAGCCGTGTTCAGTTAGATGAAAGTTCTCTCTTGATCATTCTCTGACATTGGACACTAATGCATGAGCAGGTGAAAATATATAAACCAATACAATTATGGAATGATGTTTCCCCAGCATAATCACAAAGTAATAATTGGATTTAGTCGCTCAACCTCTGGAGGTGAGATCTGAATACACTAATACAGCAACATTAGTGGACAAACTGAATAAGTTAATTGATTTAGTGTCTTTTTTTTCCTGTATTTGGAAAATTCAGAAACCACAATGATCTCAAGCATCTTCCAAAAAGATCTTTCCTTTTCCACTTTGTTTTCCTTCCAGAGGGTTACAGATGTTTTGTTAGCTGCCACCAGCAAGACTACTTAATTAAAAAAAAAGTTTAGTTCTCTTAACAAAAAAAATGAAGATATAACCTCCACAGCAGTTATTGAACAGTTTTAGTGAAACTTCCCAGAGGAGACATTGCAAAGATCAGAGGCAGCTAAGCCTTATATTTAGTGATAGACAGTTTGATTAACTGAGTTTTCACATAGTGTTGTTCCTTTTCATTATTCTAAGAGAGGACTATGTCAACGTTGCTTCAAATGACACTGTCATTTCTTTTCTGAGAATACCTTTGCCCAGCATTCTTCATTCTGTCTGATAACCTTCTGAGTCCCAATGCATTACTGTTTGGCACATAACCTCTCATTTAGATTGCCAAAAGCAAGTACATTTGGGTTTCTGGTTTACCACCAGCTTGATTATTTACAGTGTTTGGGTTACACAGTTAGATACAGAGGTTGCTTGTATCCCTTTCTCTCTCTTTGGATTGAGACCACCATAGTTATTACAGTTTACCAACTGTGCCTGAAACTCTTAAAGGCAACTGGAAAAATACATAGTTACCACTCAAAAGAGAAAGAAACTTGCTTAGATGGAGATTTCCAAAACATTTCTCTTTTGAACATGGAAAAGTCCAAAAATTGTGCTTGAAAAGACTGGTTAGTGAATTTTTCGAGAAGACCTATTGGATCTGAACACCTTTGTCCTGTTACTATAACAGTTTACCCACTGAACTATATACAAGTGGCAATGTATAACACATTTACTTTTAGACTAGACATTCTCTGTTGTGACATTCACTTCCCTTAAGAATTTTCAAAATCATTACCAATTCCTCCCACAAGAACCTTGTTAAAATACAAGGAGAAAGTCAGACAGATTTGACCTTGATGAGAACATTACTGATTATTTTTTCAGGTATCTTCATATCACAGCTTATTATTGTATATAGTGGGTTCTGCAGAGAGATGTTTGTTCTATAAAATGCAGTTTACAGTTTCTAGTCTTTTTATCTCTTTCAAATGACAAGTTCATTTCCTGGTATAAGTTTCAAAACACTCATTAAGGGGATATGTGGGGCTCAGAGAAGGCCTTTTAAAACTTCAAGCAACAAGAAAAGACTTTTTCCCATCATTTGTATCATTTCAATAATTTAAGAAAAAGAAGGAAAGAAGTTGAGGCTTCATATTTACAATAAAGGGATTGGATAATTATGTCTCATCAGATCCTGAACATTAGTGTTGTAGGTGGGGTCCTATCACAGCCTTTGGCAGGAGTAACATAAGTCATATTAGAACTGAGTAATTATATCTTCTTTAAAACTACTGCTTTACAAACAGCAAGGGATAACTAAAGTCTTGTAGATGTCTTTTGAATAAATGAGACAATTTAGTGGCTCACAAGAAAAGGGACATATGACATTTGCTGTTAGAGTGGAGTATGTGTGAAGTAGCCTCAAAATTTAACTTTTTCTTTTCCTCTCTGCAAAGTGTTACACAATTCATCCCACCAGCTTTATTTAATTGTAATACTGTAGTACCTACCTAGTAGGCTCCTCTTCCCTGGAAATCAGTTAATCATGGTGGCTACCGTAATAGAATCCATCAGAATCAACATAAAGCAGATGCTCTTGAATGAAAATTAATGAACAGTGGTGAAACAAAAGGGGCCTTTGTCTCTACTCACAAGAAACGCAGAAAAAAATACTATCCTTTTATTTGAACTCTACTGGAGTTTAAGTACCCTTCTTCCCCATGGTCCTTCAATCAGGCTATATATAAACATTCAGAACTAGAACAGGTATCACATTTAAATCCAGATGAAACTTCCAAACATTCCTATCCACTTCCAGCTTTCTTCACAATTGAGAGTTTCTCCTTTTCTAGCCCTTCATAACGTCACCCTTGCACTACTTGCTTGCAAGGCAGGAAGTGGTGGGGGGACTTGCAGGGACCCTCTGAAAAATGTGGCCTAATGGAGATGTTTGGATATTTTGTCATTTTGCACAGGAAGTTGCCCAGACAAAATGATGCAAACTACCCAAACAGTCATTTCATACTTAGCCTTTGTGCACTTTTCTGGACTGCTCTTCTCACTGTGAGCATGACAAAATGGGAGGCAACAGAATGAAATTTAATTTACTCTCAAAATCCAGATCTAGTACTTTGCATGATACACAGCTCTGAAATAATACAGCCTGGAGAAGAAGCCACATTAAAAAAGAACAAAAGGTAGATTTTTTAGAGGCAGCAAACAGGAATGCCAAATACAGATATGAAAATTATTTCTACCGCCAATTGCCTGACTAAATGTAGAAAAAAATACACTATAGCAGACTGATGTGGAAAACTTGTAAGACTTGGGGCTTGGATTTGGTTTGGACATTTACAAACCACTTACTTTTGAGATTTACTCTTTTTGCTTCAAAATGTAGAGTGGACTGGAAATCTTATAAGAGAGTTTTTGAGTTTATGAGGCTTCTACTACCAGTCTCAACTGAATCAAAGAAAAGAAAGTTGAGGGGAAAATGCATGGGAATAACATGTTAAAAGAATACCTCACATTTTGAAAAATATACGGTTCATGTTTTTAGCTAAAAAAAATTTGGGGGATCATGAGGTAAACTATTTTCTTCCCAGCTCTAGTACTGTTATGATCAAGTTTTTTAAAATTATTAGAGAGATATCTCTGCCCAAATTAAGGTGCAAACAAGACCATATGCAAATTCAATAGTATGGATTTTTATCTTACAGTAAATATGAGGTAGAGAGAGATAGAAAGATATGGGGGGAAAAAAGAGAGGGAGGGAGACAAAGAGAGTGACAGAGAGACAGATTAGGTAGAAAAAATATCACCCGTGTGGATTCCGACAGTATCCCATTGGTCCTCTTCTTGTGGTCTTCTTGGTGGTGGGGGTTCCAGTCTTGTCAAAATGATGGTTGCAGTCTGGATCTGTCGAGGGAAGCCCAGGGTGTGGTGAGGGAAAAAGCCTGTGTGGTGAGGGAGGTTAAGGAAGGCCCATGGGTTTTTATTATGCTTAGCCTAGGCAGAAATGCCCCTGATACCTCCCCTGGGGTAGGGAGTTTTACAATGGATGATGTCATACTGGATCACGGGACATTTCATGAGTCTTTGACACCTTCTAAGACATTACAGCTCTCTGTTATATAGAGGTTGAGTATATTATGGCCCATCATGGCCCATCAGCAGAAATTAATATTTTGAGGTTTCATGTGAATGTTCAATGCTTCCCTGGAGGAGAGTTACCGCAGCTGAGTCCTTTGTATAAGAACAAAGAAACACTACCCTGCCTTGCTGGATTTGCTTCTCTCCTTATCTTACCGAGCTTCTAGCTCGAGATGGAAGATGTGCACGCCCTCAGCACCCGAGTGGTTACTTTGCACATCGCAGCCACCTTGATTGTCTGAGCCATTAGCATGCCATTAACATTCACACTTGTGGATACATTCTGCTCCTGGGATAATGGGACAATAGTACCACCCTTATCTTATCTCAAGTTTTTGTCACAGTCCAAATTACGAGGCATACTAGGTGAGGGCTGAGGTTCAGTGAGCAGTTGTTTCTTTGTAGAGTTTGCTACAGTGGACAAAAGTCTTTCGGTGATCTTAACAAGGTTTAAGTCATTAACCATTTCAGTCTCTCGCAAGTATGACACAGAGACAATTTAGGAAGAGATTGTATTTTACTTAAAAAAACAGCGATACTGTGATGAATAGTGAACAATACAAGTTAAAATGGCAATACATTCCTTTAGAAGGATGCTATTGAGCCATATAAAATCCTGATGGGGAAAATTCAGATCCTTTGTAAATTCATAAACTACCTACAAATAAAAAAGACTAATGAAGTTCTGATAAGTCAGCATCAGGCATTAGAAGAATCAAAACACAGTCCCTTAACACAGAAAAAACAGCATTAATGCTTTGAAGTAGTAAACTTTCACTCAAGGATGGTGGGGAAACAAAACAGTATCCAAAACAGCTCTAAGGGTTAAAATTGAAGTGTTTTAATAAATTCGCACAAGACTATGCTGCCTCTCGAGGGATATTTTGGTGCTTGGGCAGTTTAATGCCCTAGGCAAACTAAACTGATCTAGGTGTTAGATGACTTGAGGATACAAAATCCAGGCTCTCCCCACCAATTCATAACTTTCTGAGGAAGATGGGCAGCAGTCTCATATGTATTTTACTGTGTGTCTGATTTAAATAGTGACACAGCAGACCCAACCCAACTTTAAAAATTGCCCTGACATGGACATGTCCTCTCACTGACGCGTCCTCTCACTGACATGTCCTCTTAAGAGCTGAACAACATGGAGTGCAGGGGTTAATACTACTCTACCATCCTGAGTTTTGATTTATTCCTGTATAAAATGTTATTGTTATCAAGAATACAACTGAACATTATGATCTGGAAAGGTTGTAAACTAAAATGATTTTGTCTAAAGATTTTTTTAAATGACCTAATAAAATCAATTGAGTATCATACAGGTCAGCGTTATATGATTTGGCAGAAATGTTAAACCTGAGTAAAAAAATCCCATGGAAACAAGAATCAAAGCTGTTTTGCAAGCAATGCATTTTTCTCACTGAAGGCATAATATCTACCCTTAAGGTTTGGATATTTTAGTTTATTTAGAAAAGGAGAAATAAAAGGAATAGAGAGAGAAAGAGTCACTTATTCTTTTACCTTAAAGAACAAGATTAATGATGTGCACTGAACAATGAAATGAAAACATTCAGTTTGGTCCAAAACAGTACTTACTGGTTAGTAGCAGAGTTAGACTTAAGTGTGATAATTTTTAAGACTGCAAAGAGGATGGAGAATCAAGGTATCCAATATTTTTAATGGTGTTTTTCCTATGTTTTGGATCAGTTAAACCATTTTATTTTTGCTACTTTCACATGTTTACATGTGAACCTGCTTGGTTTTATTGTAAGACAATTTTAAAAGTAAAAGGTTTCCTATTTTTACAGTTTCCTATTTTTCCTTTCAATAGACCTGTCACCTCCCGTTCAATTTTTAAAATATCAGGTGGGACACTTCAGCTATCTAAAATGACTTATTTTTTTCTTTAAATAACAGGGAATTTTTTGTAGAAGAGAGCTTCTCTTTCGTAAACTAGAGCTCCCAAAAATTTTTTTAAGTAAAAAAACTATAGCTGAAGAGTTTTTGAGGAACTTTAGTAGATTTCAACAAAAATAAGACACCTGCCATCCCAATACTTTATATCACATTGACTACATAAAAACATTCTAAATAATACACTGAGGCTCTATTAATACTGTATCATTTAATGCCTGCTTAAAAAATTTTACCTGCTATTGTTTAGATTCATTGAAGTCTTTTGCAAATTCAGACGTATTACACATCTCTTACCTATTCTCCCTATTTTCTAACATTCTCGTGCAGAAAGAAAGTTCTTCTGACTTAATTTATATTTTTCATGCTTTCCACTTAGAGAGTATTTCAATACCATCAGTACAACAAATTTTGCTATTTGTGGGTGTACCGCCACCTATTAGTATAGCAGGTATTTTGTGAGAACAAAAACGAAAAGAGCAATAAACTTCATAAAGTTACTTCACTAAGTTGAAAACCATTCATAAGAGGATTTTCATGCTAAAGAGGAATGTGAGATTAATGAGACTGTTGTAAATATCACCTTTGTATATGCTTTCAAATCAAGATATAAGGGCATCTAGATTAATAATGGCTATAGGGAACAGGTTAAGGATGTTTCTTTAGTTATGTTCTGTCTCGAACGAAAAACAGATACCCAAGAAAGACTACAAAGCACAGGGTACACAGAATCAAACAATGGTCTGGGTTGGAAGGGACCTTAAAGATCATTTAGTTCCAGCCTCCCTGCCATGGACAGGGACACCTTCCACTAGACCAGGTTGTTCAAAGCTCCATCCAGCCTGGCTTTGAACTGCCAGGGATGGGGCATCCACAACTTCTCTGGACAATCTGTTCCAGTATCTTATCACTCTCATAGTAAAGAATTTCTTCCTAATATCGAATACAAACCTACTCTCTTTCAGTATGAAGCCAATCCCCCTTGTCCTGTCACTACATGCGCTTGTAAAGAGTCTCTCTGCATCTTTCTTGTAGGCTCTCTTCAGGTACTGCAAGACTGCAATTAGGTCACTCTGGAGCCTTCTCCTTTCCAGACTGAATAATCCCCATTTGCTCAGCCTTTCCTCATAGGAGGGGTGTTGCATCCCTCTAATCATCTTGGTAACCCCTCTCTGGACTTGCTCCAACAGGTTAATGTCTTGTCTTTGCTTGTAAATGAAACATTCCCTGAATATTCTTCCAGCTTTGAGTCGTTAAAGTTGTAATTTCTGGTTTTTCACTGTTTAGTTTTTTAACCTCTACAGACCTAATACTGAGATCTCACTCTGATTTCTAAAGATCATCCTAGAACAAGTCATTTTATATAGAAGGCTAGGACAGCGTTTCCTCCATACAGGACTTTACACTTACATTGAATTTCATCTGCCATTTTAATCTAGCACAGAGCCTCGTAAGGCTCTCCTGAAATTCTTCTCAATAAGCTTTTTTGTTTGCTGCCTTGTTTGCTTTAGTATAATTATCAAAGTTAATTGTAACATTGTTCAGTACCTTTTCTGGGTAATTTATATGCTCAATAACACAGTTACCTACAGAACATCATTGGTAACTTCTCTACCCCAAAAAGCAGTGATTTGCACCTATTTTGTTTCCTCCCTTTTGGCAATATATATAAAGACATTCTTTGTTATTTCACAGCTTCTTAATTTCCTTTTTTTTTTTTTTTTTTGGTGATGGACCTCACAAACAGCCTTTTGGAAACCTAAATATTGTGTTGCAAGTGGAGTCTGCCAACTGGAATTCTCTGTTCACATGGCTGTTGACATGACAGTTTGTGAGGTAGATCTTTTTAAAATTATTTATATTCTCAACAAAAACCAAGTTCATGGCTCCCAAGTGAACCATGGATCTTTTAATTCTATTAGTTTCCTATTCTGTTTCCTTTTCTTTTGACTAGGTTAGACATACTTACATTTCTCTCTCATGGTTAACACCCTGTAGTTCTCATGATCTCTTTTGGAACCCTCTAAAAGTCCTTAAAATTTCTATAAAGACTGATATCATATTTGCCACCTTCCGGGCCTCCAGCAGTTTTAGAGGCCCTTATAAAAGAGCCTACATATCACAGCTCATGATTCTACTATTTTAGCCGTGACTTCCGTTACACTTTTAGGTCACCACTCACTTCAACAACTTGTTCCACAACCTCTTTTACAGATATTTCAATTCCATACAACAGCACCGGATGTGTACCTGACCGAGATGGGTTTGGCTCTGAGCTCTCTGCCTCTTTCCACAATACAGGCAAATGCATTTTTCAGCTTCCTTAAGATAGTTTACTAGGGATCTGTGGAAACTGGAGAAGATCCTATTGAAATCAGGGAGTCCTTATATAAAGCTGTACACCCACATACCAAGACCCAGTTTGGCCTCCAGAATTGTGGGGTTCATTGCTCAAAAGATTTATAGGATTGCTGTGTTGCATGAGAGTTTGTGTCCTTTAGACCCCATCATGCCTCCCACAGCATTGATTTCATCTGCTTCAGGTGTAATAGGACCTAAATGGAAGACAGCTGCATATGGAGCAGAGAGGCATAGAAAGGGAGAAGAGACAGAGGCATAATCACCAGTATTGTGTAACTCCAGGTATTTTTAACTGCTATACAGATACCCAAATCCCTTTTGAAACTTTCTGAGCTCTTGACCTCCCTGACTTGCATTGCCAGTGAATTTTTCAGATCACTTCTTGAATGAAAATGTGACTGGTGGCCAGAAGCGTTACTAAGCAGAATACTCCCATCAGTTATAATTCAATAGATATAATCCTGCTGTTTAACCATTGACAACATTTCTATTTCTTTTATAAAGGTATGTGGCAGCAACATTTCTCTGGAGCAAGGCTAAAATACAAAGGACAGACTTTTGAACATGACTTCTTAGACTATTTAGCTGGAAATCCCTGGTTCTTTATAGCACCTGCAGATCTCAGCACTCCTTTTTACTTTCAGGCTTTTTCCTAAATCCAACTTTGCCTTCCCACAGGTGAAACATTTAATCTTAGTTTTATTCATTCTGCTTTTTTACAATCCATTAGCTTGCTTTCTGTCAATTATCAACAGGCTTTTTACATCTCTTAGTGCACAAGTCAGCACAGAGGAAATGTTATAAAAACTTCTAAGACAGGGAGACATCTAAAGGAATGAACAGTCTCTAAGGGAAAGGCTCATTTGAGGAATGCTTTTGGAAGGACCGGAATTTGACCAAGTTGATAATATAAAATAGGTACAGCTGCTATCTTATGACTTTTAATACAAAAATGAGCACATGAATTAATTTACTTGATCATACTGGTTCAATCTAAGGATACCTGCAATAATTCACATAATTCCCATCTCCTCTCTTTCTGTAGGCAATTTAGGACAATGTGTAATGCTTTTAATCAGTCTTTTATTAGTATCCTAAAAATGAAATCTTCCAAAAACAAGTTGTGAAGCAATATAAACTCACGTACAATTAGCTCAGTTTAAAAATGTTTTCTCCTAATGGGATTATGTTCTGTAAATGATCTTGTTGCTATGGCAACTACCACAAAAACCACACTGTTTTCAGTTCAATAGCAACTATTGCACCTGGGTACCAGCTTTTCTTTCTGTGGTTTATATTTCTGCTTCTTAAACTGAAGCATGGAAGCAAAACCAAAAACTGTGACCTAGAAAAGTTCAGGCATTGTTTCAGCTACGCTTGCAGGTACGACTGTTACTAGTACTTTTCTCATAATTTTTTTGGACTTGAGTTCAAATTATCTGTATTCTTCAAGCTGAAAAAACACCCTAAAACTGTTGGTGGGGTATGCATGCACGTATCTGCACAGAAATTAGAAAAGCACACTACTTAGGTTTCATGACATATTAGCCAAGTGGGTAGATAAATTGCACAATGATAAAAAGTTCTTACTGTTTCAAAAAAGGCAGGAGAAAGCTGTGACTGGTATCAGCAATAGCCAACAATGAACAATTCTGTGTGGCCACATAGCTATCTGTAAAAACAATTATATGAAAAGCCTCTCTCAAGCCAAGGAGGCATCAAAGAGTTATTATTTCCTTATGCTGTATCTCTTGAGAGTTGATACTGAAAACACAAGGGAATGGGGAATTATTTTTAATAGTATTCAAAGTAAGGTGAGGTAAAAAAAGCTCCTTTTTACTTGTAAATATGTGGCTGAGTTGCATCTGGAGTCAGATGCACTGACTTAAGTGATAGAAGTGAAAGCAAGCTCAAGAAGGCAATGTGGGAGAAAAAAGAATTTACATGGTTAAAGTGGAATTGACCACTAGAAGATATCATGCAGAAACCCCCAGAAAAGTGTAAGTCCATTTTCTCACCTAACCTTTTCATTATATTTTCATTGAAAAATAAAAAGCATCAAACAACCTCAATTCCCTCCTTAAGGAAGAGACGATGCTGCACTTATAATTCCGAGGGGCATTCAGACACAACAGTGACGGATGCTGAGTTTGAACTCAAATAAGATTGGGTTCTGTTCCTCCAGCACCCATTGCCATTTTTGACTTATCAAAAGCTTGTCATTCGTATACCGTCTCAATGGGAAAATCATGCTCTTTTTTTTGTTTTGCAGAAAAGTAAATGTAAATCAACATGCTAGTTACAAACTGAAATCGCCAAACAAGCTGTATAACAAGTTTTCAAAAGACATCCTAGGCAAAAAAAAAGGTCAAAACTATCCTCCAATGAAGGCTGAAGAGAAAAGCTTTGCTGTGCATGGAATGACTAGCCTATTTGGAGAAGAATAGGGAAGAAGGCATTACCAGATATTCCTCAGTGGAATACTGCATAATCCATTGTATTGAAGAGACCTGAGGGATCCAATGCAGTTAAAAGAGACATTTTATCTCTCAGTGTTGAGACCATGAAAATAAAATCCTGTAACTAATGTGACCTCTCAGCAACAACTACACTTGAACAAAATACCTACATATTCTTTCCTTCATACACAACATACTCCTTGCCCCATCTCCACAATCACCACTGAGGCACCAGGAGTGTGGGGAAGGAGCCCTTTCAAACAAGCAGTCAGGAAAGCAATACAAGAAGTCTGTCTTTCACTATACTTGTTTCCACACTTCATCCCTGAGCCTTATCACATAGACAGGTGTTTTTGTTCTGTTTCATCAGTGAATAGATCCAAAGGCTGCAAAGGCTCATTATAAAATAAATCTTTTGGAATATGGGTTATCCGGGATGTCTGAACTGCACAACAACATTTTTGTATCAGCATTTCTTGGATCAGACTGATTATTATTTCAGTTTTAATAACTTCTCATTCTTTTCAGACAGTCCTTAGAAAAGATGAAACATCTTCAGTTTATGGCAGTAGATTTTGATTGAACAACAATGTTCAGTTCTCAGTTCTACCTCAAACTTCCTTTGTCATTTGGAGGACTTCACCCATCTGTGTTGCTGTATTTTCTCCTGCCCTCACCACAGATTTTCTGGGTGCCTGTGCTTTTATTCGGCATGGTATAACCAAATCCTACGCATGTGCGGGACTTCCACATACTACTGGTATAAAAATTCACCAATATGTTTGGATTTTTAGTAAGTGTTCCCAGTTCCATAGGAATAATTTGTTCTTCTGCATGAAGATGCAAACACCAGCCACCCTTCCCTTTCTTTTATGTAATTCAGATTCTGCTGCTTAGCTGCACAAAATAGATTCCCTTTGTCATAGAATCAGAAGGAAACTGTTTTCACCACTTTTACTCAAGCAACAAGCCACAGGACTATAGTCCAACAACCTGAATACAGAGAATTAAGCCCTACCACTGAAAAGGAAGATAAAATTAGAGATACATGAGTAACTACTTTTTGGTTCACTTCTGTTCTTGTAAAGCTGATGCAAAAGGTGCTTCCTATTACCTGGAATATTATCTACTTTTTCTCATGATATGTGAGAAATAAAACATAGAATGGTCCTAAACAAAAACCTGAGATTTGAACAGCCTGAGCTCACTGTAGTTTTTCATCTGCTGACTGAGGACCAGTGTTAAATTGTTTAGAAGACATAATTGCTATGATGTGACAGGTATAATGTACACAAGTAGCCACCCACTTTGGCATACTAGTCAGATGCAGGTAAAATTCTCACATGACACTAGAAGGGGGTGATCAGCTTTACTCATAAAACATGAATCCTATTGATTAACCTACACTTCTTCACACTGTTATAAAATAATTGCATGAGATAACAAAGTATCTACTAATATATGAGCAATGGTCATCATCTCTATGGTGACATACATTAAGACAGACAGAAAGCTGTTTGTTGCCAGGAATTATTGCTCAGTCATTCCCAAAGCTTTTAAGCAATGGCAAATGGGAGACATTTTTTTACTGTAAACTTTTGCCCAAGAAATGAAAGAGAAAAAAAGACAAAGAGATGTTCAGGACGAAGTGAAACACTACATATTGGGGTCATTAGGTTTTCATTCTGTGCATTAAACATTAATGAATAAACAAGAATGTAAACAGTGAAAAACAGAAGAAAGACTGGGGTTTTTTAACAATTCTTATTTAATTCCCAGACAGGACATTTTGTTTCTGAAATATTTAATGTAGAGGTTCTTGACAGTCTTTTCAGTTCTCAAATACCAAAATGCTAATTGGATCTTGAGACTTAACTAGCTGGACTGAAATGCCAAAAAAATAAAGGTTATTTAATCATCAAAGTAATAACAGTTCCACTCTGAAGACAGCTCTTGTATAGTTTGCTCAAGCTAAATCACACTGTAGTGATTCTTGAATACAAAACACTGCAGGATCAATACTCACAGTCATGTAAGAGTCAGAAAACATAGGCTTTACTCCAAGCATTTTCCAGGAGAGAAAGGAGGAGAGAACCCTCACCTCATTGCTCAGTCCTGCTCTACTCCCATTTTTGTATGTATTAAAGAACATACGTTAGACTTTAAATCTCTCCATGGCAGAGATGGTTGTCCAGTATCCCACAGCCCGTGCTGTCACTAGTACCTCCCAGCAAGATGTCCACGGCCTGCTTGTGACCGGGAGCTGATGATAGTGCCCTCCTCACACAAAAAGTCTGTCCTTGAAAATAAATTACTTATGGCACAACACAATTGGATCTGTTTCTGAGGTTAATCCATAATGACACAGATGGCTGGTTTTGCCTGTGAACTCACTGTGTTAAGCAAGCGCTGATCATCCTGGGAGAGGAAAGTGAATCCTGCTGACTCACCAGTACAAGTGACAGGTTGGAAGAAAGACTGGGAATGACCCTGAAAAGTGAAAGCCTAGGCAGAAGGCCCCTCAAGGATGCAAACTCAGGGACATATCCGGAGGCAAAATTTCGTTCATAATAATTACAAATATAAGTGAATAGTCACAGAACTAATAAGTTCTGACAATCTGAAAAACATGTTGGCTGTATCAACATCAGTCTGAGAAAACTCCCAGGCAGGTGTCTATAAGCCATTAGTATCTATCTAGAAGGCACTAATAATTCAAAATGAGCACAGAAGGTAACAATATAATTTTGGGGCTACAGGGAACTAGAGAAGATAGTGTAGAAGAGTGAGTAGTAGACTTCCTAAGCTTTACAAGTTCTGCACTGCCCCCTCTTTGATAAACTATTCATCCAGTTGCTCTAAACTCAAATCATTTATTATTACATATTCAAATACATATTATCATTATTTTTAAATAAAGTTTCTTTCAGAGAAAAGACATTTTTACTTCCCAGTCATGTGAAAAGAAACTTATAAGATGCCCCAAAAAGATAGCCTGGACCTTTGTGAAACATTTCTTCTACAGGAACTGCATCATATGGATGTCTGACCAGAAAACTAAGATCCTGATCTCACTGTGCACTGTTGTAATCAACTCCAAGTGTATTCTCTTTTACTCTCAGAAAAACAAGAAGAAAATGAACACAGTGTTTCCATGTGTATTTTTATTTCAGAAGGACTGGAATGTAAGAAAAGGGTTCTCTAGAGAGACCAATACATTGTCACTTTTCCTACACCGTGACCTTCTTTTCTTATATCACAACCAACTCTAAGCTCCTCTTTTAAGACAAAGTTAAAATAAAAGGACAACAGAAATTTAAAAAATAAAACAGTAAAGAAGTGTTCTCATAGCATCTCAGAGAAATCATAAACAACTTACATAGTTTGTCTTGAAAACCAGGGGAAAATGTAGGCATACGCCTGAGCTCTGTTTTTCTTGTGACCAACTGGAAGTCTGAACTTCAAAGTCCATCAGCAAAACCAAACTAGGCTGTTAACACTTCCAGGATTGATCTCTGTCAGTCCTGACTCTGTAGAAAACACTGAATATTTATACCGGGTGGAACTGAATATTCCACAGTCCAGTGCTGTTGGCTCTGGCTTGGAACATAAGAAAGTGTTTCTAATCTCCTGTCCCAGTGATAGTATAGTTCTTTGCATGAAGTAGAGAAGCTTGCAGACTATTATGTATATGCCTATGACCTCTCCTTTCTTTCCCATCTATCCCTTTCAGTCAAAACTTTCCCATCTCCTTAATTTTATCTAAAAGAAACTCCTTAGAAGCAACTGTAAGGACATTCCTACACGCACAAAAAAAATCAATTTAATGATCTGGTTTTCCACCGGGAGCCCATGTTCTCAGAGAAATCTTTAGCATCTGTAAAAATGGTCCCCTGACACCTAGTTACAATCCTCTTGGGAGAGAATCATGAATATGAGCAAAATCTCAGCTCTATGCAGCCCTGACTTCTGAGAAATGTGGACTCTGGATCTTCTCAAGTGATGCATAGTAAGCAGAGATAAACAACTGACAGGCACGTGGTCCCTAAAAAAAAATAAAAGGAAAAAAAAAAAGACGTTTATTTATCTTTCTGCATCCCTGAATCCTAACAATGGTACCTGCATGTGCCATTCCACCACCTCTGCAATGTGTCACGGAGGACTTGAATCATCTCTGATGGACGTCGGCACACATCCCGCCAAGCATCTGACAGAATAATCTGCATGATATGCTTGTGACTGACGCCAACCTGTTAGAAATCATTTGTCTCCAACAAACTGTTCTGAACAGTTTGTTTGATGTATTTGATAGGAACTGGGAGGAGAAAATAATAATTTAATAATGCAACATGTCAGAGCTAAATTTTTTTTTTTGTTAGGAAAACTGTGGTTTCGTCATATATGTTGCTGGATTAAACTAAAACAGCAAATGCTCAGATCTAGAGTGATGCTTTGGTAATGGATTAAGTGGTTCTAGTTGTATTGAGAAGCATAGCAAGGGTCAACACAAAGGATTTATTTCTTTTGCTGCCTTAGTCTGCTAAGAGCAACCCGTTCTTCTTATTATATTGTTGCACTGGCAAGCAGGGCAGTACCTCATGCAAGACACCTGCTCTCCGTACTGGCTTAAATCCTGCCTGGACAGTGAAGAAAACCATTTGCCCTATGCTAATCTCCTCAGAGCTAACACACTGCTGGAGCCAGGAGCCCCTGCTTGGGTAGAAGTGTTTTATGTGATTGATGGGAGATACCAAACAAGATCCAAGACAAAAAGGTCTGAAATATTAAGCATATTTTTAGTATTTTTTAGAAATTAACCCCCCCGACACAAAACCCAACAAGGACAATATTGCAGAACAACATGACATTAAAGTATTTTTGCCCTTTGAAAATCATGAGGAGTGCTGAGGTGATGAACATCCACATTTGGTGGCACTTGTTTGACCCTGGTAGCCCAAACTCCACTAAAACCTAAAATAGGAAGGAATAGATTTATGAAGGTTCTTCAGCTAAGCACCTCTGTCCTTTTGTGTTGGGGAGGAGAGGGAACCAAAACCCAAATGCTCAAGAACCCCTTCACAGTTACCAACAGTAACAGATGTCAAACTGTCATTAAGTAACTGAAAGAAGAAAAGCCCTGGCCACAGCCACAATTTCTCAGAGAAATTTTACTGTGGCTAAGAACCTGCTTTTCCTCTGTTAGCAGCGCACACTCAGCTTTGCCCATGCTGCAACACCAATGAGCCAGGCATGGGCTACAGAAACCACTCTAAAGCTGGGAAAATATATGAATGGTTGTGTACACAACTTGCTCTGCACTGCTGCAGCTACACCGACATCGTCTGCAATCTGCTGTGCACTGCTGTGGAGCCACACTGATATCAGCCCTTTTGGTAGCCTATTTAAAGCTAGATGATCAAAGAATCACAGTCCTATTTTCATCTGTAGCATACATAGTCTCTCCACCTTAAAATGAATCTCAAATTCTCCATCTTACTGTTTTTTCATATCTATTTCAGTTTTAGCCATTTAATCTTTCCAAACACCTTTCTCCTGGTTTGAGGGGATTTTTGTTCAGATAGATTTTACGTTTAATTTTTAATTTTTGTTTAGAAATTCATCATTTCTGGCACTTTAAGTGTCATTTTACTTCTCTGGGCTGGTAACCATAGAGTAAGTGACACCAGTTCAACATCCCCAGACAGAGAGTGCCCTGGCTTCTCCAGACAAAGAAAGCTTTCTCTGGAGAGGAGGCATTTAATGGGCCATTATCTGAAATTATTAACCACCACCAAATATCACCTCATCCTCTTCTCTCCCCACCCTCCCCTAACCAGTTTTAAAGTTATTGTGTAGTATCTTCAAGAACTGGAAGATAGATAACTTTGCTGGACAATTTATACAGCAAAAGGAATAACACATGACAGGCAATTGCAAATTCTAACTCTATAACTGCACTTACGAAGCCTCAGTGATATCAGATGAGAATGAATCTCAAGTAGTTATTATTTAAAGCATCTTTTACTTTCTAAATGCCACTGAAGCAAGGAGTTTCATAATAGCAATAGATCCAGGCTTTATTTTTCTGTGGGGTGAAACAGGATGATCTACATTAAACTCCAGTAAAAACAGGGAAACGTATTTGCTTTGAGAGACGTCACATTGAGGAACTCAGTGGCATGACATAGGGTCAGCAAATGCCAAGATACTGGGGTCTGGCTGTGTGTGCTAGGATGCCTAGCTGAGCCACCCACGTTCAATAGGTCAGAAAATCTAGACCAGTTTCGCTGGAAAATTTTAAGGAAGTTTCTTCCTAAATTAAACCCTAGTCATGGGAGATCATATGCTAATCTAGAACAGCTAGTATTTTTGTAGAAATTTTCAAAATGACAATTTGTAGCTCCAGGTGATGTTTATGCTTCTGTTTCATGTAAGAGTCAACTGTCTCTTGCACCTGTGTAGGCTTTTGTTTGTGACCTAACAACTGAGTTCTGCAACCTCAACAAATGCCACATCTCTTTTTGGCACTTTTACACTAAAATATTTTAATTTGCTTTACTGCACCCTTCTTTCTGGACTATCAGAAAAAAAGCAAAGAAAAGAAAAACGGCATGTTCCACTGATATTCAGATGCTACAGTATATCTCCCACGACCACCTCAAAGTTAGGGAGCTACTTAATCAGGCAGCATCCTCCTCCTGTCATAAGTAAAAAACAGGTACACTTTTAAGACCATTCCATCCTCCTTAAGATAATATAAAACATAGCAGAGCTGAAGATACCTTTCCTATCACAAGTGTTTTGTTCTGTATTTTTCTGTCCAGAGAAAGTAAGTAAAGCTGAGTCTTTGGTACGCAAGAGGACTAATTTCAAGGTTCTCCTCACTTTGTTGAATAAGTTGTTCTGATTTATCTAGCTGCCACAAGATCCTGCTGTTGTAATGCAAGTTGCCCTCCAGCTTTTTAATACATCACAGACCATGCAGTTCTAAAAGCCAAGAAAAGCACTGCTTTCAACTATTTCTCTATTAAATAATGCATTTAATGTAAATGCCTGTAACTTTTGGGGAACTTAAAAAAATACTGTGGGTTTTTTCTATCACTGAGGCAAGGTTATATCTATCAATTATTATATAAAAATTAAAAGTTTTATATTCATGTGTGTCTGTCAGACTCAAAAAAAAAAGTTATGTCTTGACAGATGACAGATCTCTATTACAGATGCTGGTAGTTCATATACTCAGGCATACTTAAGGAAGGACCCGAAAGAAATCCACTCAGTGGCAATCTTATTTGCTGAGTATGAAAGAGCCATCTCTAGAGAAAGTACTCCTATATTCCAAGACTACTTATTCACAGGAAATAAAAAATGTAAAGTCCTAATCCCTTCAGCTCAATGGCACATTTGTATTACAAGAATCGTACTCCCGGTAAACAGCTTCCAACAATAGTCACAACTTATCCCTAAAAAAGGAGGATGAAATAGGACAAGACACTGAAGACATGAGGCTCAAGACCAACATGAGGCACTAGGAGAAAGATTTCAGATGTCCAATCCCTAGAAGGTATTCACAGGCACAGGACCCTTCTTGACAGATGGATAATTTCCCTGAGTATATGGCATATCTGACCTTTAGGAATCAAGCCTAGTGTGACTGATAAAAGAAGTGCTAGGGTTAGAGAAGAGGTGACAAGAGTAGAATAGGTTTGGCTTGTAATCTTTGTTGCTGAAGTGCATGGAGAAGGAACGAGATAAACAGGGCTACAGCAATACAAAACTATCAGAAGACAAGAAGAGGAATATTAAGCAAAATGAAAACTATAGGAGTGGAAATTATTCAAACAACATATGCAGCTAAATGCATCTATACATGCACTTAAAATTGGACAGGCCAGATAATTGCCTAGAAATTAGGAACCTAGATTATAGATCATGCAGCAAATATTTTATAACTCTTTGAGTTTGTGATAGTAGATGTAAAACAACAAATTTAGAAATTTTTAGTTAATAAGGGAAAAGTTGTTTTGGTCAATTAGTCTGACTGCAAAGATAGAAGAGACTTTGAAATAAATTCTGAAGGAAAAAAACAATTAAAAATGTGCTAAGTAAAAAAAGGAAATATAACAGTATGTGGGTCTAGACTGCATTGAACTGTTATCTTTCTTGCTAATGAATCTGATTTTTTCATGAAGGAAATGCTATAGGTCTCATTTATTTGGACTTAATTAAAGCATCTTGCAAGGACATATGGGAAATTATTAAACTAGAGAAAATTGGTAGTAGTAAAAATATTATAACACCTATAAAAATAATTTCTAGAGAAGACAAGAATACTTGTAAGGGAGAATGGGTGTTTGGCCAACCCTATTTCACATTTGCATTAACAGCTCAGCCATAATAAATAAGACCATACTGGTAAAATCCAAGGCATGATGTATGCTGAGAAGCATATCAAAATGGTAAGGACTCTGGCATTGTCTTGCAAAAGCTGGATGACTGAGAAATAGATATAAGTATGGGTTGAGAATAACCACTTTTAAAGCAAAGTCACAGATTTCAGGACAAATATCAATATTTTCAGCTAAGGTTTTGGAGTTCATCCTATGAAGATGAAAAGAAGATGAAAGAAAGAAACTTAGCAGTTTATTTCAGGTTGATCTACAAGCCACCAATGTGTTGCTGCTGTGAGAAATGCAATCTTAAGTAAGAAGCTTGACACAAGGCAATTCCTCGGGAGTTAAGGAAATAATAATGGTTCTGCTGAAACATCATGTGAAACACAGCTCTGGCCAAGCACAGTTAAGAAGTCAATTCAAACTGGAATGTGCATGAGGAAGGATGACAAGGAAGGTCATCATAAGAATGAAAAATTTCTGTTACGAAAAAAGTGAAACAGTTTGACTCATTCAGTGTAGTGTATCTTACAATGTGGTGGGGCAAGTACAGGAAATGAGGAAGAGAAGAAAAATGCAAGTTGTATAAAGTTGTCTCAAGCACAGACAGGTAGCCTGCAAGGCTGACATGATTAATACAAACCCTCTTATCAGCCAGCACATGGTCTGTCATATATTTGATTACCTTTGGGTTCCCAGCACAGATTACCAGGTGTTTGTAAGGAAGGAGCAGCTTCTCTCAAAGTGAGAAAGAATATCATGCTATTGGAGTGACAGACAATTTTACAGTCTCCTACTAGAGTCCACCTGAGCTCAAAAATGCCTCTGCAGCAGTTTCATGATGAGGTTTCCATTGAAAAATCTATTCTCTCTCCAGCTGTTTTCTTTCTTGTCCATTGTGCCCATCTGCTACTTGCAAATTCAGGATTTTTAAAAACGTATAAAGATCAGTGTTCAGAAAAACACTTTTTTAATCCGTTAGGTTTACAAACAAAGAGGTAAAACTAAAAAACTTCTGTGTATTCCTACATTGATAAATCTTGCTGGATTTCATCCAGAAAGAAGTGCATATGTTCAATATATTATGAGAAGGCAGCACATTGGTAGGCTAACCTGAAGAATGGCCCGAAAGGAATCAACCTCATCATTATACCTCACTTATGTTGTACCTTTGCTTTACTATTTATAATCTTACATTTTCTTAAAAGTCAGCTGTCAAAAAGAAACAAATACAATCCCATGCCTGCTCAGAATAGGCGACTAAAAGCAAATAGTCAGCTCTGTGTGGGATTACTGCTGGTTAGTTTCTACTAGAACATGCCACACACTGCAAAACCTTAAAATTACTAATTAGACAATCAAGAAGATGACTGAGGGTGCCATTCTCCAACCTAGATTACCAGAAAATAAACACTGAAACAGAAATAAAATGACACTTTTCTCCAGCAATGATTAATGCAGCTTAACAACACATATAAAGGAAAACACAGACCCTCAGGGAGCATTCTAGCAAACCCCTAGAGCTCTAGGCTGAGACCCAAAACTGCCCATCAGGAATGACAGTGGCAGAAATCAAAGGGACTTTGGCATATTTGGTCCCATTTGGTACCCCTCTCACTTGACCCTTTGCTACTGCTGGTTTTGTAACGCAATCCCATTCAGTGCATTGGTGGAGGAATAAAATAAACTCAGCCGACATTCTACCAGACCACAGGGAAATTAAGGAGCTAATTTTGAATCACCATGTTTACAAACAGTGGCCTAGTTTACAGAACTCTTCAGGGAGTTGAACTTTTAATGACAGTTTTAAATACAGTGAAATAGGTTTCAGAAGGAAAAGCAATAGTTGTCCAGAGACTGTAAGGTGTGGGTGGGAGCAAATGGCAGTCCTATAAAGAATGGAGCAGCTGCTGCCAGTTTGGCATAGTTATGCAGTATTTAGCATATATCACCCCTGAGGGTGATTATCTTTCTGTCATGAGCATAAAAGACAGATAACTCATGAGCCAGTTGAATCTCTTTCTCATAAGTGGTAGGGAGGTAATGCACTGGTAACTCTTTGGAGGTTAAATATATTTATTCTATTGGAATGAGCTTTTATTATTATGGTATTTGAAATGGACAGATATTGTCTGAAATCCTGATTTTTCATTTCTCTGTCTGTTTGGGTTAAGCTTTTTATTATATCTGCATTATGTTTGCCACAGTAGAAAGCACGAGTAATCCAGAAGAGGCAGTGAAAAGAAACATTGGATAAGCATATACATTCCTTCATTAGACTTTATGGTGCAAGGACATGCACATGTTTTCTTTGGGTAGCTATGTGGATGAAAACCTGCCCAAAGAGGAGATCAGTAATACAGACCATTATTAAGAGCTCTGTGTTTTGTTCCTGTGGTAAAATAGTGACAAGTAAGAAATTTTGAGGTGGAAGCCATGGAGCAGTAGAGTTTCTCTAAAGCCCCCAAAATTCTCTCTCTCCTCCTACCTCACCCCCCTCACCCCTCCCCATTTTATAGCAATGTAGATTTCTAAAACGAGTAACAGAAACAGTTTACACTGTCATGAGACCCTGACCATCCCACTCGGAGCAACACTAACAGCCCAGCAGGGCCATGTCTAGGGCAAATAATTACTTTAAGACTTGATTAGGAGACACTTGACTATTTAATGAAATAATCTCAGAAGCCCTGGCCCCAAGTGATTTTTTTTTCTGTGAAATATGAGCAACTCTGAGTCAACTCTTCCTTTGTTAAACTAAAGCAACTTCTTTCAACAGAGGACAGGCAAGGTGCATCATCAGGGAATTAGCCTGTATCAAGGATGCTAGAGCCTGAATTTCAGACTCTGGCATAATCTCATTGTTAGCTTTAAAACAAATTCCAGAAGAAGAACCTATGCACAGCAACACTGCAGCTGAGAAAGACAGCTACAAGCACCAGTGGGACTCTTCCTTTTTTAAGAAACTTCAAGTTTGGCTCCTAGTTTGAAGGGACTGATCTCTTTTGCTCCTATCTTGGATACCTCAGTTGGACGGTAAAAGTTAAAAAGGAATCTAGCTGTAACCTTCATATTCAGAATGGTGGTCTTTGTGTTATCATAAGAAGAATCTATCCATTAATTATTCATCCTTCTTCATTATCAGCTTAATCTAAAACTGCATTTTAAAAGAATAAAATAACAATACACAGGTTCTTGACTCATTGAATCTTCATAACCTTCATAAGTTAATTTGGCCCCTAATATAACCAATGCATTGAAAAAAAATTAAAAAAACACTACAACTATTTTTCACAGAAATTGCCTGACAGCTGCTTTCGCATAGAGGGCAAAGAGTACAGGGAGAGAACTCCCCTGTCATTTCCTTCCTTTTGCATTATAAACAGCATTATATAGAGTAACACACTAAAAATTTAAAAAGTAGAATGCTTGTACGTTGAGCTGAAAAAAAACCTGCTTAAAATTCTGATAGAGGCTGATTATTCTAACTGCTGAACAGCTTTTTCAACTGCAAGGCTCAGAAAGATTCATCCATACAATGAACCACTGTCACTCAAAAAGAAGTTTGATAATCCACTTTTGAAAGCAATAATTTCCTAAATTCTGTGAAAAGATCAATCTTTTCCCCAAGTTTATAAATTGTTCCTATTACAGCATTTTTTTTAATGTTAAAAGACAATTAACTGTGTTACGGGGAAAGCAGGTTGAATGGTACCATAGAACAAAAGTGAAACAAAAGCCACCTTAGAGATATTCTGAATGCCTTCCTGCAGCAGGGGACTGGGGGAAAAGCACCTTCTCAACGACTACAGGCAAGTACAGCCTGAGAGGATATTCTCCAGAAAACTGGGATAACTTTTTATTTGGGACTTAGATAGCTTTCATGAACAAGTACATGTGCCTCAATAGCTCGCATGTCTGTTAGTTTTTGACAATTTGCATTAATAAGCACATAAATAGCAATTTTTCGGGAAATAAAAATAAAATAGAAAAATAAATATTAAAACCCCCCAACCAAACAAATCACAAAAACCCACTTATCTCATCAGTGCCTTCTCTGAATATTTCTATCATTTGCTGCTTCTGTAACAGTTTTTAAGTAGTCCACTCAAGGATTTAATTGTTTTGTGGTGCGAAGTCTTGTACCGTTATGGCTGATCATAGCCCAGTTCTCTATCTGTGAAATGGGGATAGCAATCTTTCCTTTTTCTGCTTTTAGCCATGGTGTTTACATGCAAGCAGTCAAAGAAAAAGGTGTCTCTTACTATATACATACATAGTAGTTGGGCATTTGTCTCATCCTACTGCTCTGTTCTTCTCTTCCATTTCAGAGAACTCTAATACCCAAAGCTCTGTGCCTATTTTCTTTTTTTTTTCCAGAGAGAATTTGTCAAGGCTCTTCATGACATGCCATTAATATTTATTTTTTTTCATAAAGCTGCTAAAAATAGAAAGAGCAAAACCAACCCCTCAACCCCCTCACCAAACTCTGCATTCAAAATCAGTTAAAAAAAATTCTACAGGAATTTGCTTTCAATTATTTTAGGCAGTGCTACCTCCTTCTTTCGGATATTGGACCCCACCAGAGTAGTATCAGGAGGTGAGTAGGGCTCCTTTATAACACCTATCTAGACCTGGCACGTGATATTTGCAAGACTCATCAAGGCACCAGTCAAAGGAAAAGAGGGTGAATAAGAGGAATAATAGGTTAACACTCCAAGAGGGCAAGAAGCAGCACTGGAAAAGAGAAATGTACAAGAGCTTAAAGTTTCTACTTGTCTCAGGTGACAAGAAAATTGTGTAAGTTCCAATGTAGCAGAGACATTTAAAGATATCTATCATGTTCATGGTGCCACTCTGGGAATCACGAGGGGTTTGCAACTGATGTTTACAACCTGATGCAGAAAGGTCTTTCTGTTCAAGCAAATATTTAAGCATAAGCTTAACTAGACAGAAATTTACTAATTAAAAAAAAAAAAGGCAATTAAAAAAAAAAGCCTTGCAATTCATTTCCATTTTCTCCAGGAAATATTTTCTTTGACTAAAATATTGTAATTTTAAGAATCAAATATTCAAATGTTAAAGCAAACTGACATGAGCTGTCACAGAGTCTCAAGGTTCTTTCCTTATCTACGGTCCAGATTCAACCGGTCAGATTACTTTACTCTAGCCAAGATAATGAGGTGTTTCACAGATAAGAGAGATGTAGGCTAGCAATGGAGCTTCATCTTGAGATGGGAAACAGCATTCTCAGCAGGCAGAACGGTAACTCACTACTCAAGGATCAACACTGAATTCAGTGTTGAATGTTAATGTTAAATGAAACATTCCTAAACATTCCGTGCAACATTTATTTCAATACTGTTTGAGCTTTTTAAAAACTTAAGAATGTAAACAGAATCTGAAAGACAAACTTGCCCACAGACCAAAAATTATTAAATACTGACCTTTTCACATAATAAAATGTCTTTCTTCTACTCTCTGAGGATTCGAACACATACTTTGATGCTGGCTTAAGTCAGAAAGCTGTCCTCTCAATTGTCTGTAGGTTGTGTATTAGTCCAGTCTATGAGATGGAAAGCATTATCAAATCCTATTCTTTTTATTTACTTACAGCAGTATAGCTTTCCTACATTCTACTGCACTGATTGAATCAGGACAACAGACACCAAAGAAAATTTTGTACTTAACCTGTGAATTTTTGTACTTCTGGATTTTTCTTTTGCTCCTACTCAAACTATTTTGAACTTTCTTGTTGCACAAAATTGGTCAAGAATTTAGGATAAACTTTTACAACTCCTATAATTTCTTTTGATATTTACAATCTATTTTGTTACAAAAATCATAGTGAACGAGTATTTCTATATCAGTTCCTACTGTCACCATTGCAAATGAAGAGGTGAACAAACAAATTGAGCCATTTGGAAGATGTGAAAGATTTTTCTTAATTTATCTGAAGAAATTATTCCTAATAAAACAATGCTGATGAATCATAGAAAAATGGGATTATATCAAGGTACGGTAAATAATAGTTGTGCTATTCCCCAAAAACATCTTCTAGCACTTTCAGAAAATTTTAGCGATGAATATTCCACAAACTCTTAGGCATCAAATCACCACACCACCCCCTACATATTTAGAGTGTTCTTGACGTTCAGTGTTCCTTACACATCAAATTAGATTTGCAGCAAACTACCCATTTCACTGCCACCTTCTGTATTCAGCCTTACCTGGAACCACTGGTTTTTTCTTCATGATATTGTGCATGGGAAAGGTTTGTGGGAACATAAGGACTCTACCATGTTTGGTGGGTCCAGACTAAAGGAGCACACTCAGCAACTGCCAGACAAGAAAAATTTTTGACTTTGACCCAGGTTAAATTCCTACACTATAATATTCCTTGCTTTCAACCTCTAAAGCTGCTACCAACAAGAAAGCTTCAGCCATAAGGGTATAAAATGGTAGTTAATGATACAGTAGTTCAACTGCAAAAATCCAGCAAACTGGTCCTCATCCAATTCTAAACAAGCTGATGTTCTTCAGCAGTAACACTCCAGGTACTAAAAAACAAAAGCCAAGGAATTCTCTCTCGCTCTTACACACACATATAGATACACACAAGAACACACAGGTGAAATAAAAACTACAGAAATAAAGCCTGTCTACGCAGGGTCTATACTGAACTACTGGTGCAAAACAGTTTCTCATATGAATATAAAGTGGGTTTAGATCAGAATAGTTTCTCTGAATTGGAAGTTAATCAAACAAAACTGAATCAAGGCAGTTTTTTTCTTTTTTTTTTCCTTTTTCATAAAATGAGAAAGGCTTTGCATGACTTCAATGTGGTTTAATTAATCCAATTTACATCAATTAGCCTGGATTAACTTCTGAGAGAAGACAAGTTCAAAATTCAGGTTTGCCTGAATCAGCCTTTGTACTAGCACAATAAAAGTTGATTTTAAATATATAGACTAAGATGGTAATCCCAATAACATTCATTATGACTGCTCACATACCTGAAGACACAATTTTAAGTGCTTACATAAAGCAAGGGCATAAGGTGATTAAAAAAAGGATTTTCAAAATGGATAGTCTAAAGGAGCATAAAATAGAATTGCCATCAGACAAATGAAAATATCAATATTGCTTTGTAAAGGAAGTGTTTCTTTATGGCAAGACGGATCAGTTCCATTAGCATATGAATAGGTTTTCATAACATTGCACTGCTTAAATGGAAACAGTCAAACCAGTGGAACTTACACTCTCTCTTTTAAAACTGATCCACATTGCTTCAGTTTGCATCATCTGTTTGCTCATGTGCAGACGTTCCCTTTCACACCCAAGCTGGCATGTCAGAGCAGGACTTGCTCCAGTTGGAGATTGCCTTCTCCCAGAGAGCGTAGGACATCTGGCAGAAATTGGGATGTTTTTGCTTTAAAGATGCTTAGCCTGCTTCAGGCAAATTCAACCTTTAAGTGAGTTACTTGAAACACTTAAATCACCCAGTTTGCTTAGTGCAGGTGCTTTTGCCTAAAGCAGATTAGGACACATTTCCACAAACCTCCTACAAGGAAACAGATTAAAGAATCCTTGGGCAGAAACCTTTCCACCAGCCCCATGGGACTCAGAAAACCACACAGTCAGACAGCTAAATGAGTGTATGAAATGAAGACCAGACTGAGGCTTCTGAAGCAGTGAATGATAAAGGCCAAGAAGTGGCAAGACAAAGGATGCTAACATTATTTTTGTCCTCTCCTGACCTAGCTGTGCTCAGTCAAGGAGAGCACAGCTCCCTTGTACTACTGGACTACCTTATCACTGACCTGTGTTAGAGGACAGGAAATTTTGTCAGACCTACCAGTCTATCGCCTTTTCCAGTCCAGGTCATCCTGACTGAATCAAATTTTACCAGGAGAATGCAGCAGTAACTGGAGGTTAATCACTAGAGTCTGGGGGAATAAAGTCTTCACACGGCCAGGGCCAGTGAAGCAGGATGCCAGACCACAGCCTAGCCAAGCAAGAATAAGCTAGAAATAGACATAAAATCAGACAAAGGGTTGCTCGAGTGTTTCTGGCTGGTCCAAGAAACTACCTTATTATGAACAGACAAAAGCAGGCAACATAAACCTATTTACAAAGGCATAGTGCAGAATGCTGTACACTTCAGTGAACCTAGACAGACCTCCTTCTTCCAACTGCTTCTCTCCTTCTGTTTTTTTGTCTCCCACAGCGTGGGCAAGAGCTTCTGCCAGCTGTGACTCTTTGGTGGCCAAAAAACACCTGCCTTTTTGTCCCCTCACCATTTCACTTGGCCTGACTCTGAGGCAGATAGCACTAGTGCTAGGCTAAAGCCAGAAATCGTTCCTTCTGGGGTTTTCCTCCTGGTCCTCCTCTAATGTGATATTCCACTCATTCTTTCACATTTTGCAAGCTCATTTCTCTTTTCAGAAGTAGTCAGGAGTCTTAATTTGCAGCAAAATAAAGTGGCTGTAGAACAAAAGCAAGAATCAAGCTTTAAAAGCTTCTTAAACAATTATTAATGCAGTTGTTTTCAGCACGTTGTGTCTTTGGGCAGGGTCCATCTGTCTAAATGCAGGTACCTAAAAAAACCAGTTTGTCAGTGTCTTTTTCAGGATGGGGGAAGCCCAAAACTGGACATGAGGCTCCAGAGACAGTCTCACAAGCACTAAATAGAGATGAATTAACACTTCAACCTGCTGGCTATAGCCATGCTGAAGCTGCGTGGCATGCAGGCAGTTACCTTTCCTTGCTGCCAGGATACACTGCTGGCTCACAGTCCACTTTTGGTCCACCAGAACCCCTAGATAATTTGTGACAGCTCTTCAGCCAGCTGATCAGCCCCCAGCCTGGGCTGCTGCAGGGTGCTGTTCCATCTCCACTGCAGGACTCTGCACTTGCCCGTGTAGAACCCATTCCTGCAGCCTGATGAGGTCCCTTTGAATGCCAGCCTGGCCCACCAGCACATACAGCAGCTGCTTTAGTTGGTTCGCACACAGACTAAGTGGAAATCTTCATGCCACTGACAGGTTATGACTCTTAACATGTGTTAAGCACAGATATCTTGCTGTGCTCATTATTACTGCGTGCCCCAAAACAGAACAATAACTCCAGAAGAAGAGGAGCAGCAGTGCAAAAGGTGGCACTTTAATCAAAGGAAAATCTCTTCCAGCTAGTAATACTTGAGAGTCCTTTCTCCTAGCACAAAAAATTTGTCTTTTCCATATCAGTCCCCTTTAACCACAAGGCAAATATCAACCAGTGACAAAGTGAGAGAAAGAGCAAGTTGGAGATGCTAAAGAGTCTGTGGAGAGAGGAAAGTCAAACTCCTGAGAGCTGAGGACAGCAGTTCCAGCATGATTAATACATGCACAGTCCTGGATGTAAGCACTAATGGCATGCAATAAAGTCGAGCTGTCTAGGGAAATCAAGCAGGACACACTTTGCAACACCACAGCCTTCCTCTAGAGTTTAATTTTCCTGTTTACCACTATCAAAATCCTTTCCCTGGGTCTCAGCACTTTCCCTTGGTTTTCTCACAGTTACTCCTGCAGCTCAGGTGAGACAAATCATTTTGAAATTCATCCCAGGGACCTGCTTAGTGGATGTGGGTGTAGTTCTACAGAAACTTCCACAGTTTTTTCAGTTTTCACAAACAGTACATGACAGAGGATAAGTTAGAAGCATCTTTTACTGTTTTGCTAAGCCATGCAAATATGGGCTGTGCTTTTTTCGTGCCTGATCTCTTACAGTTCAGCTCTTGGAAAAAAGAGACACTTCAGAACAGCATCGCAGTTTGTGTAGCATTGCTTCATGACTCAAACTTCAGTATACCAACAAAATTACACTTTTGAATGGGGATGATTAAAAATTGGTAAGAGTCTGTTATCTTAGTGATGTATGTAGAAGCTCCAAATTTTCCACATTTATTTATGAGGGGAAGGTTGTCATTCCAAGACATAAAGCCTCCTCCCCTCAAACAAAAAAAAAATTAGATTGTTTGGGGTTCTTTGTTGTTTGCCTTTTTTTTTTTTTTTTGCTATTAAATGGTAAAACCACCTAGCAGAACACTCACTTAAACCTCTTAAAGTATCACCATTTACACACAGTTCCAATTTATTTCCTTCACGAGCTAGTTTATGCTTAATAGAATTTGACACTCTTAAATGCTCTGCTGAAACACTATCAAGCTACAGAACTAATAAAGATAATTGCCCTTACAAAGTGGAAAGTACTTCTGAATGGACTCATTGAACTGGAATATATCAGCTGCAGAAGACTTTTTTCAAAACACAAACAAAATTGCTACAGAATGCAGGCTATTAGAAAAAAATATGGTATAATCCCCAGTAATTTACACCTTCCATATATTAGGTAGTCCAGGAGTTGAAAATGCACTATTGAGTACCAAATATTTATAAAAGTTTAAATATAATGGCTAATGTATCCCACAGAGAAAAAGAAAGGAGAAATAAAAAAAAAAAGAGCATGTCAATTTGCCTTGTAGACAACTCTAAATGAGAGAAAAGTGCATATCAGTATCTTGCACATTGTCCTGGCATATCAGAGAAAAGTGCTATGGGCTGATTTGCAAGCTATTAAAAATGACCTCTGTTAGTCACATAACGCAAAGAGATGCCATCACCTGCCCACCAATTCCTATCAGGGTTGAACCCATTCATTCTTCCTACCTCCCTGACAGGTTGTGTTTTTCTTCTAATAGCAGTCACTAAACATGACGGATGTCCTCACCCTCCTTGCTTTGTCACTCATTCTCTGCCTGAACTGAAGTTCCCACATGGGAGGAGCAAGCCCAGCCTGATCAATGGCACATTTAATATATGTGGTGGTCAAAAGATCTGCAGCTGGCATAAGCTGTTTTAACCTCACAAAGTTAATGGAATTAAAACATTTTCAATGCCAGCTGACAACTGACCCATCTTCTCTGTAATTATTCAAGCAGTCAGATTTGTAAAGAGAGAGAAACTGTTTTGCTGTACCAGTTGACTGAGATGGATAAATTGGACAGTTTTTTAAGCCTCTTCAGGTTTTCTTCTGACTTTACACGGTTGTCTCCCCCAACCCACCC
>VZRE01017528.1:0-18539 GCA_013396775.1 Cephalopterus ornatus
ATTCTATGATTCTATGATTCTATGTGCTGGCAGTGTAGAAAGAAGCTCAGCATGGCTGTGAACAGCATTTGTTCATGGAACTGCTTCAACACAAACATGAGTAATATAAGGACCCCAAGCAACTTCACTGACTTGCCTCAACTTTGATCCTGTATTAGGCCACCTATGGCTGTAAAGTTTGCTCAGTTCTAATAGTTTATTAGTCAAAGCATCTTTTTATTGTGAATGCTAGGAAAGCTGATTCTTACTTGTTTAATGGATTTTTCTTCTCAGGATATTAAAGTATGCAGCTGTTAAGAGGCAGCATACACTGCTTTCTTGAAGAAATAACTAGGAGCTGCAGACAATTCTCCAGTGCAAGCCATGAAGTTATTCCCTTGTCAAGACATTCAATAGAGGATCAGCCTCTCTGATGGCAATTCAAGTAAGATTGGATTTATAAAGAGATAATTTGCATAAAATATAAATTTTCAGATTAGTCTCTTGCCAACTAAGGAAAACCACTGAGACACATTTTAGGCATGAATTCCTCCAACGTTTAGTGTGGTTTAGTGTCAGTCTTCTGTCTGGATCACCTGATAATGAAGGACAGTGATAACGAAGGACTTCTTTGCACTTAGTACTTCATACAGAAGCACTTGGTGTAATTTTAAATCTGTTTATATGTCTTGTTTCAGAGAAGAAAGTAGGACTTTCACCTGCAAGGAGCTTACTATGACTAAGACCAAGATGTTTGCTTTATGGGTAAAAAATGGGACTTTTATGATGAGGATTTAGCTGGTTATTTTCTTTTTTTCTCACTTTCTTAGATGAAAAATTAAAAAAAAAGCAAAACTGAAAGAACAAATTCATTTTGTTAGTCAAAAATCTTAAGCCCATTTCAATGGTTATAGATGCAAACTTCTGTGTAGTGTAAGTGCTTTTCAGTCTGATATATTGAGAAAATATTCAAGAATTTAAAAAGTATCTTTTATTTTGCCATGCTGCTAACATGGAATAGCTAGAGGTACCAACTCAGAGAAACACCTGTAATTCATAAATTTTCCCTTTCTTAGGACAAAAAGACAAGGTATATGATAAATCCATTGTACAGACCTCCTCCCCGCTTACTTCTGGCAAAACACCAGCAGCAGAGCCATCTTCTTCTCTTAAGATTTTCTGTGTGACAGTAGTAGACTCGCTGTTTCCTTGTCCAGTTTCCACGACAGCTGAATCTAAATAAAATAATCACTTATTATTGAGAGAGCAAAATAAAACCTGCCCAGAGATATTTATCAGAGACAGATGCTGCAAGTTGTATGAAGAAAGTAGTTATTTAGATTATGACCAAAATACATTCCAAAGATTATTATTAGTCATTTTATAACCCTGAAAACTTTAGAAGGAAAGAAAATAAGCGAAAAGTGAGAGTAAAATTACAAAACAAATGTCTGTTTTAAGGACAAGGGCTGTATTGCACCATAATTTTTGCCTCAAGTCCTAGTCTAATGATTGCCTATTTGTCAGCTATATAACACAAAAAATAAGAGGTAAGTACAACAGGTACTATCTGAAGTATGCATGACATTTAAATAAAAACATTATCTTTGGCCTTATTAATATATAACCAGCTTGTCTTTTTGCTTTCTAGGAGTGCACTGAAGTTGTCTTGCTAGCAGGGGACTGGATTCGTTAGTGCATTATGTCTTACTCTCATATCTTTGCTGCCTATGCTTGCATCCAACACACCCTACTGGTGCACTAGGCAGAATCACATTCTTTGCAGGGAACAGAAGTACGATATAGTTGTTTATTCAGTGGCGGTATTCAGTTTTATATGAAAGGTTGTGCTTTACTTTAACAGGTCACCAAATAAATACCCATCTTAATCCCTTTTAAAGGTGCCACATGGCTTCAGAGTCAGGAGGACTGTTTGCAAAGGTATGTCTCAAGAGGTGCCATACTTCTTACTGACCTGAACAGAATGAAGAGAATTTTTCTCCTTTCATTCCCTTTGCTTAATGCTTGCACTTTACTGCAGTGTCCCAGCAGCAGTTCCTCAGGTCAGTTTCTTAGTTTTATCCAATTTCTTTTTTTTATCATTTCAAAATAGAAACCATAGTTCTGTGACTGAAACTTTTACACTATAGAAGAGTAAATCTATTCTCTGCATTTTTAACAGTGAGACTGAGACATGCCCTTATATGGAGGGAAAAGTGAGAGATGTATTTAACACTGGCTGTAGTTGCTACCACTTTGCAGTTCGCTACCTTTGCTGCTATTAAGAAATTGCAGTCTAACAAACAGCAGTTTCAAAGACCAAATGTTTGGTGTGCCAATTCTTTTCTAGCACACAGGGTGTACAAAACCATAGGATTTTCCTCTCCTGGCAGCACCCAAAATATTACAGTGGCTTTTCATACACAGGGAAATGACAGACTCAGAATTAGAGAACTAGAGACCCCACTCCCCAAATAAAATCCCCAAACCCGAGGCAGTGCCTTGTTCTTTAAATTTAGATGCTTCAGAGGTTTCTTCTGATCTCTGATTTCCGGAGAAATCATTTTCTTCCAAATAAGACAATATAGTTGGGGGGGCTTCCACCGGCTCAGCCAACGCATCCTCAGGCTAAAAAAAAAAATTCCAAAGAGCTGTTTAGAGTAACGGCTTATCACATATTTTAAAGCAAGAATCACTAGATTACCTTCCTCAAAGTACAGTAATCAGAACTGCCACATCTATGAAGCAAAACAGAAATCTAGATCTTTCCCAATTATCTTTCCAGTATCTGTCATTACACTTATGCTTCCCCTAGAAATATTAACTGTCATTGCTATCATGAAACTCAAAAGTTATTAATGGCCAATAATATGCACCCACTTTCATTTACAAGTTTTTAATTTATTTCACCTTCTATGTCATTTTTCTCTTTACAGTACTTACCTAGTTTCTGCGTATCAGCAGATGTCACACCAATTTGGTCAAGCACCTTGGGAAAAACTAGCAAAATACCTTTGAACTCCATTCCTCCAAAACAAGTTATGTACACCTGACAAACCCCTAGAGAGGAAGAAACCCACAAGAAATGTACACTTCTCTCTGCAGGTGTAAGAGCCTGGCTGGTACATCCCCCTTCCCCAGACTGGCTGAGGATGGGCAATGGGTGCCACTTTGATAGTTTTCAGCTGCATGCAGGAACGTAAAGAGCCTAATCCCTGCTGGAATGAGAGACCTGGAGAAGGGCTGTCTCAGTGGAATGAGGAGATTACTTCATGCAAACCTGCACATGCAATTGAAATAAAATCTGAAAGTGATGTTGCCAGGGTAACCTGGAGCAGAATTACTGGGCCAAGTATCCTGGTCTTGAACCAGGTTGATATGTGCAAAATGGCATAATAAGGGCTTGCTGAAATTGTTCCTGAGTTGTCAGCAAAAGGAAGAGAGATAGCACCATCCTTTATAATTCAGGAAAAGTTTCAGGATACTTCTTGTTATTGAGAAACATATTGAAAATAGGCTTTGGGGCTTCCTTTGAAGGGGAAATGAAATCTTTTCCACAGTGGGCCAGATCTGATCCCCGCTACAGCTAATGAAAGTACTTTCATTTGATTTATTTACTCCACTTGTGAAAGAAACAAATTCATGTTACCTCTGCTTTTATTTCTCTTACAATTATACATCTTGTTCTTGACATTCTGTTTCAATTTCATTTCATTCAATTTCAGTTAATCTTTAGGGACCAATACACTTTTTTATGTACCTTGTTTATCTGAATCATAGCGAAAGTATGTTGTTAAGCTAGTCATTTGTTACAGGGTTTTGTATTTTAAAATCTTGAGTAAGACCAGGTCTTTGCAACCTTGGAAAGAAAGACCAATTTTCACTTTAAATGCAATGTCCAGTGACTTCACCCTCCTGATGCAGTGTAACCAATACTTCACATAAACAGTAGAAAACAATTCACACAATTCAGAATGTGCCCATTGCAGAGTCTATAAAGCATTCCTTATGTTTATTGCTGACTGTTAAGATAAAAGAACACCAGGACAAAGATTGGAATGCTTTGTTTTGAGAAATAGTTATAAAGAAAAACTATATTTTCTGTTCTCTGGTAATACAGACAAGACTTTCTGTGGAACCTAGACCATCTCCTTATAGTTTAGGCTTCTTTATTGACAGTTCTTGGCATTCATACGTACATTCTAAATCAGAAACTGAGGGTTTTCCTCAATACGAATATTCTGAACTAATTCAAATAATGCTATCCATTCCTACTGCACAGTATCGAAGTGCTTACTAGAAAAATACAAATTAGAATATACACCATAAACACTGCTAAGTGTCTTTATTCAGAGGTATCATTTCAAGTATGATCTTCGGCTTGTTTCATTCCAGCTCAGCATAGCAATTTGCTTTGAAGTACTGATTTGTTATTTTTCAGTTGTTTTTCAGAGTAGAAGATAAATATAAACTTTCTCAGAAACGTCTGTCAGTGGCTGTACTGACTGTTAAAGTGTCATTGTTTCTCTGTCTCTTGCTTAATATTTCTAAAGAATAAACCCATTAAAACTCCATGGGCAGTCACTCTGGAAGGCATACAAACCTCATGACTCACCAGCTTTTAAGCGTTTCTAATTTGACAATAGCCTTTGAAATTCTCCAGGCATTTTAGAAAAAAATATGTGTGCAATCCAAGGAAATACTTTCACATGAAGTTCTTGCATTTTGAAGAGAATAGTCATTTACTGGCCTTTCAGGCTTATGAGTAGTTGGCTCACAAACCTATGTATCATCATCCATTCTGAGACTGGCTCACACAAAGAGTTACTGTAGTACTAACTGGGACTGCACACAGACACAGTGAAGATTATTTCTACAAAGTCCAAGACTGACAATCTGCCACCAAAAAAGAACCAAAAAGATCTATGTGAAGCTTATTTCTTTCTTACTGTCAAAGGGCGATAGTCTGCCATGTACATATTTTCTTTATTAACATTGCAGTGTAACACATCAGAGAAAATTATGTGTGTACCTAAAGCATCATTCAGTTTCCCAGACAGTCTTAAAAACATTTCAAAAAGCAAATGAAAATAACATCAAAACAGAATAATTTGTGGAAAAATTAAAATAAAGCAAGTGGAAGTATTATAGCTGAATGCAAAAATGTTTAAAATTATATAATCTTTGATGAGCAACTGTGTCTTCAAGAAGTGAATAGGAAAAGGGATGTTTTGTCTCTTCATTTACGACAACCACAACTTCATCATTATCAAATAATAAATTAGATTCTGTAATACTTTTTCTGTAACATTTTTCCTTCTGGCCATTAATTCTAGCTTAATTATGGAATTCAACTGTAGGCAACTTCTAGGTCTTCTGAAGAAGGCATGACATTGCTGTACTACTTCGACATTGTCAGATCTTAAAATATCATTTTGGCACCCAAGACTGACTTCACATGCTTGGAAAATTAAAGAAAATGTCACATTTTTACTACTTGGGGGTGGTATATAGTGATAAACAATTGCTATTACACTTTCAGGTCCCTATTCATGTAAATCATAGATCTGTCACTAATTTTTAGCAATGTAAGAATAATACTTACTCATTAAAATTGAAATTTTCTACTTTTTTGCTGGGGTACAGTTAATTTTCTCCACAGTATCTCGTATGGCACTGTGTTTGGATTTGTGCTGAGAATGGTGTTCATAACACGGGAATGGTTTTGTTGTTGCTGAGCAGTGCTTACACAAAGCCAAGGCTTTTTCTACCTCTCACCCCACCCCACTAGTGAGGAGGCTGGAGGTGCACAAGGAGTTGGGAGGGGACACAGCCAGGACAGCTGACCCCAACTGACCCCGGGGATAACACAGGCCATATGGTGTCATTGCAGTATATAAAGCTGGGGGAAGAAGGAGGAGGGGGAGGGTGTTCAAGGTGATGGCATTTGTCTTCCCAAGTCACTGTTCCATGCAATGGACCTCTGCTGCCCTGGGGATGGCTGAACACCTGCCTGCGCATGGGAAGCAGTGAATTAACTCCTTGTTTTGCTTTGCTCATGTGTCTGGCTTTTGCTCTACCTATTAAAGCATCTTTGTCTCAACCACGAGTTTTCTGACTTTTCCTCTTCCAATTCTTTACCCATCCCATTGGTGGATCAGTGAGTGAGTGGCTGTGCAGTGTTTAGTGGCCAGCTGGGATTAAATCACATCTTTCAGAAGGAGGAATAAAGGCCAAAAATTCTACTATTGCTGTGTGTAATTTTGAACAGCGCAAGAAGGTTATTAGACAGAAGCTTAAAATAATAGCTAAAAGAATTAATTTTTTTCTGAATAGAGAAGCTAGCCAGACATCTTTCTTGAATTAGCTGCAGTTGCATCCAAATGAGAAAAAGTCAAAGCACAGTAAGATTTCTGGATTAAATTTTGGGGTGTGATGCAAAATGGAGAGGAGCCACCAAGCACTGAGTGATTTTGCTGCCATTCAGAAGAACCGTAGCTGGCTGCAGTAGTCCAGCAAAGTAAAATACAAGTCCTGCATACAGTGAGGAATTACCCCATGCAGCAGTATTGGCTGGGGGCCAGATGCCTTTTGACATATTAGAGGAAGATAAGAGAGGAAGGACTGCATCAAGAAAGAACACACAGAGCAGTCTTATCAATGTGTACAAAATCCTGATACGAGCGAGGAAAGAAGACAGAGCCAGATCCTTCTCAGTGGTAGCCAGTAAAGGGAAAAGAGACAACGGACACAAGTGAAAATACAAGAAATTCTGGTTCTATGACAGTAAAAAACTACATTGAAACAGAGAGGCAGTGCAGTCTCCATCCTTGAGGAAATCCAAAATGCACTGGCACTGAACAAGCTGCTCACTGAGCCTCCTGCTGTACCTGGCTCTGCTTTGAGAAGGGAGTTAGACAGGATGTCCCTCTCAAAACTTGGCTAGTCTATGATTCTGTGAAAAGCACAAGGCAGGCCAAAATGAGTTTAATGAGCTATATGTAAAATGCATAAATATTAATAAAATTTAATAATTCATCTCTTTTCAAACACATCAGGAGCAGGAGGCCAGCTCAATACTCAACAAAGTTGTAACATGAGAGATCAAAGAATTTTAAGCCCATACATAGCAAAAAAAATAAGGTTTCCTTGCATTCACGTTGACCTTGGAAGAGTTAAAATTCCTGCAAAAAGTATTATTGGGAAACTGAGCAGAGTTTCATAGACATATCAGCAGAGGATATGTCTAAAACTGAAGTCTTTGTATGAAAAGGATGGCAAACATACTGACTAAGTGAATGACAACCAAACAGAATTCACCCATGGATTCCTGGGGATTCAACAATGAGAGAGCTTAAGTATGTGTTATATCAGGGAAATGTGAGCATGTTTCTGTAAATTCCTTGCTCACAAACCTACTGATTTTTTCTAGAGGAATCAGGAGTATTTGGATTAACAAAAAAAGAATACAAGCAGGATAGAAAGTTTCATTGTGAGGAATGGACTGGAACATTTAGACCTGGCACAAAAAGGGAGAGGGAACACAAAGTGATTACGTATCTCTAAAATCACAAATGTTATGGTAAGGAACAACAGTTTACTCCATCATCCAGTATCATTATCCATGAACTACGCAATGAAAGCTGCAGTTAGCATGTTCAGAACAGCAAAACCAAAAGGTTTACATCCTTCACAAAACCTGTCATTAAATGTGCTAAGGAATTCTGCAGCAGGAATCCGAGGATTGTAAAATTTGTATTCGTCAAAAAAATCCAAACAACAAAGCAAGAAATTCAAGGATGAAAAACTAAGCTGCGGTCAACCAAACTCATATATTCTTGGCTGCAGCATTTTCTGAGATAAAAACTGATGCAGAGTAAGAGAGTATTCCTGATAAGTGTCATACTTATGCTCCCAATCTCTTTTATGTTCCCAAAGTCTTGGTTGCTGATCGGTGTCAAATATACCAGAATTTGATCTGGCACAGTGCAGTCATTCTTATGGATGGGTGCATGTTGTTCTCACAGGAGCCTTTGGAAGTTGCCAAAAATGAAAAACTAGTGATCAAATCCAGACCTCACCATCTAAAAGAGTAATATTAGACCAGAAATTTAAAGTCATTAAATCAAATAAATTTACCCTCATGGGAAGATGGGAAGGTGCCAGGACGCCTTGTGCCTCAGAAACTTCATGTTCTTGAATGCTGCCATCACCACTGCTGTCCCCTGAAGCCTGTGCAAAACCCAATCATGAGAGCAAGTTCATAGAAGTTAGGGAGAAAAACATGATCTCCAAGGAATTGGCAGCTTCCATGCAGAAAAAAACCCCCTTTTTCTTTTTCAGTTGGTGAAGCCTCAGTGTCATTATGATGTTAACTTATTTCAGTGCTTACAGCATTTCATGTAAATGACCCTTCAGAAAAATAAAAGCCTTAGTTCATTTTCTGAAAGGTATTTTAGGCAAAATAAAATGATGCTTTTTGAAAAGTCACCTTTGAGGGCTGTATAGTCCCCCCGCAAAAACCCGATTCGCACACAGAGATAGTTTTAAGTATGATAAAATGTTTCGAAGAAGAAATACTACATTTAGGATTATTAAAAATGTCAAACAGAAAATTACTTTGAAATCTCTGAGGTTTTGTAAAAGCAAGTATTTACAAGAATACTTACATAAGGATCATCATCTTCACAATGATCTTCAGTAGCCCTTGGGTCAGATTTGATTGTCAGATGTTGAATTGAGCCCTACATGGAACATCGAAAACAGTTCAAGGAAGTAATATTTTAAGTAGCATGTGTGAAGGGGGGTTAGCGGGTGGGAATTAAACAAAGCAACAAAATACCCCAAACTGTGTTCTGATTTGCTTGAAAATTGTCTGAAGCATAGAATTTTTTGATAATTATGACAATTTAAAGATGTAAATACATTCGTACATTTTTCTTTTGCAAAATGTAGAAAAAATTTAAGCTGACAGAATACAATGGCTGTCACATCCCAGTGATGCTACAATTGCCACACTGCATTGTTAGTGCCCCCTGTGAAGGATCTAGTCCTGGATTATGTCCTAGAGTCTGTAAATCACTGTCTCCTTTAAAATTCGCATGTGAAAAACCCTTAATAATGGAGACAAAGGGTGAGAAGGGGATACCAATAAGTGATGAAGTGGTTCAGAGAGAAACCAGCTTAAAACTTTCCAGAGAGGAAATAAAGGAGATGGATTTCCTGATAACAAAGATTTCTTTTTTCAGAGTTACTGTCTCAGACATGCTGAACGAGCAGTAACAATTTAATTTTAAACAATTAACTATTGTTTCTTGGGTTAGAAAGACTCGAAGTATTTTAAGAAACAGGTGAGGGACATTTCTCTATTCTGGGATCTCACAGTTAGATATGTAGCACACAGAGGGCAGAAAGACGGATATTCAAATCAAGAACCATCTTACCTAACACACATGACCTAGAATATTTTAGAAAGGAATCAAGTCTGTGATTCAATCTTTAACAATCCTCTAATGTCTGTACCTTTAAAGACCATGAAACTCATGCAGTTGGTGCATCTTGAGTTTGCTGCCATTCTGAGGCAATAGTTCAGTAATCTCAACCATCCTATTCCTCTCAAAATTTAAGACAACTCAGATATTTAACAGTGTCAAACTAACAGTTCACTGAAAAATCACACATGAAAGGAGGCACAAACAGACACTTAAGCAGTGATGCTTTTTGTCACAGTACAAGCAAATCACATTTTGAAAACCTATTTTTTTTCCTCTTGCTTTAATCTGTGGCCCTGGATGGTCAAGGAAGCAAAATGGAGAGCTCTAATGTTTCCGAAGTGTTGCTGCTAGCCAATTACTCCAACTGGGAAAGTTATGGTTCAGTCTGCCACGGTAGGGATGACAGAAATATTGTATTCCCTCTCTGGGTCTTGTGCCTGCTGCTGCCTTCCCTGTTAAAGCCGGTTTGCAGCACCTGGCATCGTCACTGATTCAGTTATATTTGGTTGTTGTCTGGTTTTTACTTTTCTTTACAAGCATCAGGGCTAGATTTTCCTTTGGTTTCAATAAATCTGATGATAATTATGTTCCTTTTGTGTCTGACAACCAGAGCCTTAGACACATGAATTCCCATTAGCCAGAGCAAACCAGCAACTGATATCTATTCATTTGCACAATCTGCTGTGATTTGTTTCTGTTTTGGGCAATTGATGTAAACAGTTCTTGGCACAGAAACAGAGTTTGAGGAGGGATCAGTCATTTAGTTTTTCTACCCAAAAGCAACTGGGTATGATGAAGCAATATGATGAAGAAATAAAGGCAGAGGACCTAGAGTACAGGTCACAATTAGTAGTAATGAAACAATCAGAATATTGGCTGAAATTTATGTACTCTATATAACATACAGATCAGCCCATTTTAGTGGGAATGCATCATGGTGTAATCTACCATGTGTTCCTGTCACCGTATTTACAGATTTATTGGTGATAATCTCAGCAACTGATCATCACATGTGTTTTCCAGGTGAGGTACCAGAGCGGTCTCATTTTCTTGAATGTTTCTCCATCCTACTTACTAATCAGGCATCCACAATACTCCAGTTATCCTGTCGGTATAAGAAAGGTAGCAGCAGCAGGCAATCCTCCTACATTTCACTTTCCACCACTTATTTGCTGCTAATCAATATAATCCTGTAATTCTAGGTGTTTAGACTAGTCAGACAAATGATAAAAGTACATTACCCTTGCTGCTTACCAGATGGAGCTCACAACCTGTCAGTACCCCTGAACTCTGGTAAGAACATCTCTATTCTCTAAAGAAAAGGATCCACTCAGTTTTGCACTGCTGCTTTACTAATTTAGGGGAAAAGACATTAATCTTACAAAATATGGTACAGGTTTTGAAGTACAAGGGAAGTACAAAAATCAGATGGAAAAAGTGTGACATTTCCCTTTCTGTTTGAAATGAGTCAATCTCAGGCATAATGACTGCTTTTACATTTCCATTTGCAAGCTCAATGCCTGAGAATTCTGCATCTAGTCAGGATGCAGAAGGAAGGATGGTTGCACTCATGCTAAGAAGACTTGAGAGCCTTGTAGTAGTGGTTTTGGTCCGTTCTGTTTTTCTAAAGCACCTGATAAGCTTCAAATAATACATAAACTGTGGAAATACAGCTTTATCTTCCAAATATCTTTATCTTTGACGACTTCATTCTCTTTCTGATGGTGAATACGAGTACCTAACTAATAAGAGTTTAAAATATTGACTTTATAGTAAGATATTATTCTCAGAAATTAAAAACATGGATACTCTAAAATCTGGCCTTCTTAGAAAGGCCATAAAAATTTATGTGACATATTTACTCTGAAGTTTCTAATATTCAAACTGAACATGTAGCTTAATATCTTGACTATTAATAAACATCTGAGGTTCTCAGAACATTTGCATTTTAAACCAGAGTTTATATGTCTGCACTGCCCAAAGTCTAGCCAGGTATGGAAAATACCAGCTATATGATTTGTAACCTCGTTTGGAATAGAACCACTGTAAGCAGACTTTTTTGGGTAGATAGTACATGCATGAAACACTGATACACGTGAATTTATCAGACAGCACTTACTGTGAACTTTTCCAATCCTGTGGCTCCTGCATTACCAACAAATATCCCAGAGCCAGATTCAAATACCAAGGTTTGAGCTGACCTTTGAAACTGAAGCCTCTGATATTCTTCACAGTCCATGAATAAAGCAACATCATTTCCCTGAACAGTCACTGTAAACCTATTCCACCTGTTAGTCATCACTGGCACTTTAAAGGAAGCAGCCTCTCTGGAGATATGGGATCCAGGCTCTGTGTAGTACATAATTATTCTCTGGGTGCTGTCATCAACTGGTGAAATTCTCAGTCCCAGGTAAATTGTTTTCTGGAAGGCATCCGTTATTGCAAACAGCACTCCTCCACGATCACTGTTTGGTTTCACTGTAACTGCGATAGCGAAATCTCTGTAGAAAGGCAATGGTATTATAGCACTTGTCAATCGACCGATGTTGGAATCTGGACCAAAGCTGTAAGCTGGGAACCCTCCATAGCCAGTGACGAAGTAGACAGAAGGAGGAAGAGGAACTCCTATTAACTCTGTGAGGTCAAGGTGTCCTTTTGAGCCTCGTTCTGCAAAGTGCATGAGAAAAAAACATGTCGTTTACTCTTTAGGTGCACACCCCAATTTAATTTAAACAATTTAGGAAAGGCTTGAAAAACTGAAATGCAGTGTCATAATACCAGCAACATACTTCTAATACTTCAGGCGACAGTTCAGGTAGTGCTTAAACATATTTAGCTGTGTAGATAAGTGATTCTTGTCTAACTTGTCCCTTGACTAACTGAGGTTACTGGTGTGCTAGAAAAAGGCGCATGTAAACATTTGGTGAAATTGAATGGCAACAAATATTTCTTGAAAGATATATTTACTTCAAATGTCCATAAACCACAGAAAATGCTAAATGTGCTTGCAAAGTGGATTCAATGGAAATTGAGCAATGTCTTGATTTTTAATAAACTGAGATCCTTTATTCTCACAAACTAAGACAGCAATAGTTCTCTACAAACAGCATGATACAGTTTCACATAACAGGATAAAATTTACTGTGGATTTGCTTTAGCCCTTGCTTCTACAACAGATGTTAGATCTTATTGATGCCCTATTCTCATATTTATCTCCTTAGTTGCACTACATACATAACAATAACTATTTAGCAATCAAAATTCATTTTTGAATTTCTGAATACTATTTGTTATGTTTTGAAATCAGAGTATTTATGCTTTGGCAAACACACAGAATTATGTATGTCTGCCAAACATGCTGAGAGAGACAACTCCTGCCTGGCAATGAAGGAGCAATGACAACAGCTAAATATCTGCACACGCTTTTAACTAGAACCTTGGGAAGGCAGACTCTAGCAGCATGCAAGAAACAAAACTTCTACCAATTTTCTCCTTCTAAGAAGTAAAAGTAGGCAAAAAAAAAAAAAAAGATCACCTTTTTAATCATAATGAGAGATTCAGGTCTGAATCTATACAGAGCTCCTCTTTCAATTTTTAAACTTATTCAGTTACCTGTAACTGTAATGGCTATATAGGCTGAATAACTCCAAATGGAATAGTAATGGAAAAGGTATGACAGTACATCTGAATATTATAAACAAAATGAACTGAAAAACCTTGCATGAAATACCTGATTAAAATCAGGCAAAACAAGAGAATCTCACTCTTTGCTCTGAAAACTAGCAAGCTGGTTCTGATGAAGAACTAGAGAGAGTTTCTTCAACTGCAATATTCATTTTTTCATATGCAGTACCAGCCTTGGCTATGTGTTGCAAAGTGTACTTGTGGCTTTGCAAAGAAATTGTACAGTTGAAATTAATCCTGATCTATCATCTTCTCTGTACCTTATAATCATAGAATCATAGAATCATAAATCTTGCAAAAGACCTCCAGGATCATTTAGTCCAGAGTCACTGTGTTCACCACTAAACAGTGTCCCTAATTACCACATCATCATGCCTTTTGAATACTTCCAGGGGAAACTCATTAACCGAAAGAAGGCTGATGTGCTTCATACAGAAACAATTTCCCTTAAATATCTTTTGAAAATATAGAAGCTATGTTCCAATTCCCTTGCGCACTTTTAAATGCTTTGCCAGATAGATTTTTCCCCCCTTCTTAATAGTTTGAAAAATGGACACACATATTTTCCGGCCAAACACAGCTAACAATTTTTTGATTGTGAATCTAATATTGAGTCATGTTTTCTGTTCACCCATACATACACATAAAGGAACCTCAACTACAAATAAAAAGCATAAGCCATTACACAAGAGTAAAAAGGTAAGGAAAATAGTAATTGTGAAGGAGAATATAGGAACTGTGTACAGATACCAAACCTACATCCAAACAGCCGTGGTAAAGTGGTCAAGAAAGCAGATGGACAGTATTTAATGTGGTCAGCAATCAGCTTATCAGAACCTGGATAGCAGGGTGCACCCAAGAAGGAAAACTAATGAATACAACTGCAGTTTCCCATTTCCCATTCTCAAAGGAAGATTTGGTGATTGCAAAAAAGCCTTTTCATTCTCCCCACACAACATGTGAAGCTGCAGTCTAGCTGCAGTTTCCCAATCACCTACCAAACAGTAACGCACAGAGGCCCAAACACTTGCTTTTTTAGAATAGCCTCTGAGACAAATGAAACGTATTTGCAAAAGGTGGCAGCAAAAGACAGTAAAGAATCAGGATTTTTATGTGAGTAAAATAAGTCAGAAGGTTCAGCAAATGTTTGAACTTCAGTGAGGCTGGGGTTGAAGCTTGCACCTATCCACTACAGAAAAGCAAAACAAGAAGCTTCCATCCAAATTGTGTATCTACAGCTCATCCCCAGCTATTAATGGATTTATGAGGGCCTAGAGATACAGTTTAAAGCAGAATACAGACTTAGAGCCACAGGTTTTCAATTATCTCTGATAAAATTAATGTTTTCCCAGTACCATTATGTTAGAATAAAAATAGCCTCTTATTACCTTACATGAATAGCTTAATGCTATGTTATTTTGATTACCTTGAAGCCAGCAAAATAATTTTCTTTCAATCATGTTACTACTAAGGCACTGGATATTGGGGAGAATCCATAATTCATCCCATTTATGTCCATGTTTCCTAGACCTGGGGCACTGGAAGGCATAGTACAGAAGCAGCTTTAATATTAGCTATATTTTTTCTCAAAAAGTATAATCCCATAAATTGGGATGGTATTTTTTGTTACTGTATGTTATAGTTGGAACTGTTACAAAATTTGCAAATAGCTGACGATTCCCACTGAGTAGCTTCAGGGACCATTTGAGAAGCATCAGTGCGTGGTAAAAATCATCCTGTAGATCAGTATATGGAATGTTTCAATGCCGCAGATGACAATATTAGAGGTTGGTCTGGGTTTTGTTTTTCTTTTATTGCATTTTTTGGATGTAATTACCTAGGCAGGGTGGAATTGCAAACCTGTGGGATCCAAAATACTTTTCCACTGTTCCCCCACGAGGGATGAAGTACAGAGGAAAGAAAAAATACTACCCGATGGAGGTACATTTGCTTTAAATGTTTAAGCACAAACACAGTATTTATATCTTATAAATGGGAAAGGAGGCAGAGGAAGGCCCAGATTCATATAATTTATTACACCCATCTGTGACTTTTTATTTAGGAGCCTTCCTTCAGATGTGTTAATTGTCTTTACAGAAAGAGTGCAGACAGTAACCAGTGACACCAAAAAGGCAACTTACTCCAACCCAAGAGCTTCTGGGGGCATGTCGCTCTCTCAGTCTACACACACAGATTTGACTCTTATCCTTACAGGAAATGGACCTGAATTCAAATACATGGATGTAGATGAAAAACATATCCAAAGGTCAAGCATTATCTGTGGTATAGAATTGAGAGCGGTAGCAAAGATCCCTGAATCACTGAAAGAACGTGGATGCAGATAAAATGCCTTTTCAGTTCAGGTGGGATGCAGAGCCTGGTTGGATGCGCAGTTCCTGGTACCCACAGCACTGCTGTTTGGACTGTGTACATGCATGACCTCATCCTGTTTGCCTCCTCCTAATGCTTTCCCACATGGAGCAGGGTAGTGCCAATGCTGGGCCTGATCCAAAACCATTGATTGATCAAGCTGTGTCATAGAATCATACAATGGTTTTGGTTGGAAGGGACCTTAAAGATCATCTCGTTCCAGCCCCACTGCCATGGGCAAATCTTCCACTACACAGGGTTGCTTAGAGCCCCATCCAACCTGGCCCTAGGGATGGGCATCCACAGCTTCTCTGGGCAACTTGTGCCTGTGCCTTACGACCCTTATGGTAAGGAACATCTTCCTAATATCTAACCTAAACGTACCCTTCAGCTTAAGTGTCCTATCACTACATGCCATTGGAAAAAGTCCCTCTCCAGCTCTCTTGGCCCCTTTAGGTACTGGAAGATGCTAAAAGGTCTCCCTGAAGCTGCTTCTTCTCCAGGCTGAACAATCCCAACTCTTTCAGCCTGTCTTCAAAGGAGAGGTGCTCCAGCCATCTGATCATCTTTGTGGCCCTTCTGTGGACTCACTCCAACAGGTCAATGTCAGTCCACTGAAATTAGTGGAAAGAATCGTTGTGAACCTAGCAGGCTTTGCATCAGACTATCGTCATCCTTATCAGTGGATCCATATACTTCATAACAAGCACAGGTGAAGTGACACATGAAACTCTATTATCAAGACAGATTTTACTTGCCTTTTTATGTTTGTTTGTTTGTTAATGTTATCATGAACTGCTATGTTTATATTAAAAGATACTTTGGGAATATGACGAGAATCTGGACCTTTCTTATAAATAGTAATTATAAATCTGAGATGCTTGGAGTATGGTATATGTACTTCCTGTTGTCTATGAGAGCTCATCTAAAACTTGGAATACCCACAGTCCCTGTTTCTATACTGTTTAATACACTGCAGTTCCACACAACCTAACTTCAAAGATGGTATAAAGTATACAGTCATACAGGCTTTAGGAAATTACTACTGCAGAGTCAAAGACTACAAGGTTCCTGATAAGGACACTTTGTCAGTGTACTTTTATTGTTGGTTTCTTCACTAGAAACTATATCAGAGGCAGAGCTCAAAGGCAAGGCCCTCACCTCTGACATAGACAGAATTACTCATCTTAGGCCCATTTCTAAACACACCATTCCAATGGCCCAAGTCTGAAAGAAAAGAAATATTGACAAGTCCTTTGAGCAAAAGAACATGATGGCCAGTGTATGGTGAGATTAACACGTTGCACTACTGCAAAATAAACACACTACTGTTCTCTTCCATGCTGTGAGAAGATGCTTGAGCTGGACTACTTCAACTACATGAATGCAAAGATTGAAGTTAAAAATATTTGTCATATTTGGCCCCAAGCACTTACCTTTTAGCAGTAATATTTGTTCAGCTAAAATTTTAAGGATTGTCACATTTAGTTCTCCCATTATGTTTTTAGCTAGAAATGCCTTTTTAACACAATCATTTGGGTAAATCAGCTGCCACATTTAGCCCAATTCTGCTACAGGTTTATGAACCATGACGTAAAAGACCCAGAATAACATGCTCAAGTGGGTGTTATTTGCTAAATGTAAGAAGCCCAACCAGCCTGTTGCTAAAATCATGGCAGCTGTTTTTAACTCGGTCAAGAGAGGGTTTGGATGGCTCCAGAGGTCTGGGGATGGGAGTGGGGTGGGTGCTGGCTTTTGAATTAACTTATTACTTTCCTTTTAATTTATAACTTAAGTTCCCCTACTGTTTCCTCCTGTTCCTCTTCAGACACTTTTATCAGAGTTGCTGTCCATAATCCTGGCCCACGCCTGTAAAAGTCCATTAGCTCCTTGGTGCTTGACTTTGCACCCTGTGAAAGAACACCTTGTATCACTGCTGTTCACTGCTTCATGAGCCTTGCTGGCAGCCCCTGTTCATGTTCTTTTAAGGAAATGCGATAAAAGCTATATTCTGTGAAGGCTTTCAAAACCAGACCAGGCTCAGAGCAGCCAAGATCAGGCACTTCTGGGCCTGTAAACTTGATCCAAGCTGACCTTGACCTTGCTTCCCTGTCCTCTTCCAGTCCAAATAATCATAACTCTAGGTTGTAAGCTCCCTTTCCAAAAGCATAAATAAACCATCTCTGTCTCAATGGCGTAGTGTACAGCCTGTGCTGTCTACTCTGCATTCAAAGAAACCCTGTAACTGTAATAGAACATTATTTTATACTCGGTGCAGTTACGAGGTGCAGTAAGAGAATTCCTTCTTCCCTGCTGCCAAAGTGCATTTATTTTGCAGTTAACAAGAAATATTTATAGCAATAACATAAAGCAGAGAAGGATTTCCACATCTATCCAATAAAATTTAATCAAGTACTGCGAAGAGAAAAAGAAGAGAAATATTTTAGCACAGTCCCAGATGTGCTGCATGAAACAGAAGAGGGCAGCGTCACTGCTACTACCAGGAAAAACAGCATTTGCTCTGCTTACCCAGCTTGAACACATTTTTAGCTGCCATTAATACACTGTTGGAAAACATGGATAAAATATACTGGTATTAAAGGCTGGAGCATTTCCTTCCAGATGCCTCAGGAAACCTCAGAAGCTCTTTCTAGTGGCGTTGGACACGGAGAAGTAAGGCTGCAGCCAGCAGGAGCTGCGATACTTATTGACACGACAGATCAGCGCCGACATTTCTTTGTGTAAACTGTTTTCCAACAGTTTGCGCCAGCTCCCGCTTTTACGTCATTGTCATTCTGCCCTCTACTGGGCAAAAGTAGCTAAATATAATTAATTAATTAAATACGCATCTATGTTCCACAAAGTACTGTTTGTTTGGTTTGTTGTTTCCCTCCCCCCTCTTTTTATCCTCTTTGAGAAACTTTATTTCATTACAATGATTTCAAACTAACCACCAAATTAAAAAAAGTTTTCTTCCATACAAGCCTTCCCCACCCTTCCACCCACCAACCC
>VZRE01017532.1:0-24190 GCA_013396775.1 Cephalopterus ornatus
ATGAAGGACTACCGCCTCCCTAAGATTTGATAAAACAGCTGTATCATTAATAGTATTTCACTTGCTGAGGAAGAAAAAATTGTTATTTTATCTAAAGGTTCAAAACAAGCAGAGACATTGCTTGTAAGTGGCACCTTCCAGTCCCTCCTGACTTTGAGGCACGTACAACTTCACAGCAAGCAGCAAGGAAAGCAGCAAGCAGCAAATGGCTAAAAGCCCAAAAAGTAAGAAAAAACCCTCTAAAATTGGTATTGCCTGTCTATTTTATAAATATCCATTAGGCAGCTGATACATTTTCCAAAGATTAAACTATCTGCTATTTGCTTTTATATTTATCACTAAACGAGACAAATCTGTTAGTGTCATGACATTACCAAAAGCAACCTGAGTGAGAGTGCCATCTCTTGAAAAGGTTACTACCTTTTTACCTGTTTTCCTTGTGTGAAAATACTGTGAATGACTGGTCATAGATGCTAGTAATAGGAAGCTATTTTTATTCATAACAGGAGGGCTGTGAAAGTGTATAATATTGAAAAAGCTAAAAATATCAACTTTTTCTCTGTGGCCTTGTAATTTCCCCTAATTTAAGGCAAAAAATGGTCACACTGCTCTTTTAGAATGAAATACGACTGTAGAGCACAATGGAGTGTTGCTCGAACAAGATCGAACCAAACACAACTTGACATCCACACACTGACATGGTGCTGGAAACAGTTTTTACAAATTTTCCTTGGGTGTAACAGTATGCTGATAAAACTGCTTTGTTTCCTTTTCACAGAACCAGCTGTGCTGAAGCTTTCTTGAAGTCTCTGGACTGCACACATTTTTGCAGTGTCTGCAGCTGAGACTCCACAAGGAGTGGAGACCTGGAAGTGACTGATGGAATCTGAAGATAACCGTGAAAGCCTGACACAGTTTTAAGCTTGGTTGGTTTTCCATCTTAAATGTTGGAACATCTTAAGTGTTAAATGTGTTTTCCCAAATATTTCCATGTAAATGATAAAATTGGTTGAAATTTAAAGCGGAATCCCAGCAAAAAGAAAGGCAAAATGATAAATGTTTCAGATTCCTGTTCCTATTTCTTGGAAAGCCAGACATATGTGTTATACCTCACACTTTAATAACATAGTGAAAGGTTAAAAACTTAAAAATTACCACGTGTTCCTCTCTAACAGGTCAGTGCTGGCAGACACGAGTTTGTACACCCAGTATTGCCCTTTCAGGCTGTTTGAGCTCAGTCTGTCTACGGAGTCTATTGTTTCCTGGAGCAGAAGAGAGAAGGCCGTTCAGTGAAGGAACCTGGGCAGCTTCTCTGCCTGCCTTTGGTGGCATGACATCACTGCAAAAGGCACATTTTTTCAGAAGTGTGAGCCAGCTACTTCCCAGACATCTGGAAACCCAAAGATGTTGCATGTAACCATGCCAGTGACTGTGAAGTAAAGCCCAAGACAAACCCTTTCAGCCCCAGCTGAATCCTTGTAGCTGAATGCAGTGGTAATAGGTTTGACGTTTTGCAAACATGCCAGCAGTATGGACTCTCATCTAAACTTAGCTTGGAGTTTTACTTAAGAGCTGCTTTTCTACATTTTAGTAAAGTCTGTGAACAATTCACCTCAAGTAGTACTCAGTGTGAGTACTATTGCAGTAGACATAGCCCTAGTAATCCTATTATTGGATATTTAATAATTAACCTAAAGCTTTGACTTTTAAGTTCCATTCAACTATTTGTCCAGAGTGGGGACAGGGATGTTCCTCCCATGATAAGAGACTGTCACAAGTTCCAATGTTGGTCATGACTGGAGGACCAGCTGCAACTACAGCTGTTTCTGGATAATTTGATTACATTCACTGAGGGCTTTATCTTTGTCAGTAGATTTATTCTGTATCTAATATATGGGTCAGAAAGACTTCCATACAAATTTCGAATATTGAAAAAGCTGGTGATCATATGTGTTGTCTTTTATTGCACCTTGAACTTAAACTACTTTCTCCAGGAATCTACTTCTCCCAGTCCCTCAGCTCTGGGTGTTTACTTGATATTAAGATCAATTTTTCTTACTTGTATTGCAGAACTTCCTAGGTATTCTAGTAGAGAAACTGCTGTTCCCTAGGAAACAATCAAGGCTTTTATTCCCTGAAAGGCCTGAGATGTAATATTTTTTAAGAATATTATGTAAATTCTTATTAATATTTATTAGATAGATGCGGATTCTGACTTTAAGAATTTTGATACTTGGCAAAGAAAAAGATCTGAAAAAAATCCCATAATCTTTATTTTGGATCCCTAGGTTTTTGGCTAAGACAACTAGACTTTCTAGCACTTCTTCCTAACATACAAATACACAGTTGTGGAGTTTCTTCCTAATATTTAGCTGAGACAATGCTCATTCTGACTAAAGAGAGTCAGAACATAGGAAGTTAAAATTTTGACAGATTTTTGAATCTTTCTACTTTCTCAGCTAGTGCAAATTAAAGTACATCGTTAATAATCACTACTGTTACTGTTCAAGTCAGCATAACAGTCCCCAAAATGAGGACAGAATATCCTGAGGAAAGTTAATGGATTGCATAACTCTGAAATAGCTGTTCCTGTGAGCAGTTTCTGTGCCCCGCCCAGGTGCTGTCACATCACAAGTGGGAAGCAGAAGGGGATTGCTGAAGAGATGGCATACAACATACAACTGAAATTGTCACAGAATCCTAGGGTTTCAGACTTACAAGTGAAAGTTAAGTTCTGAAGTACAATTATGTAACACCATAAAAATAATCAGCAATCGTGAAGAAATTTGCAAGGATGTGAAACAACACTGTGTGCAATATCAAGTTCTGTTTATTTGTTGTTTAACAGCATTAAAGATTGAAATATTTTATGTAGAAGCTATTCACATCTAAGCAACATTAGCATTAGAGCAGTACTAATTGCACTTATGAAAAAATCTCAGGAGTCCAAAAATTGGCCCTGGTTCCTTCTGGACTACAGAACTTATCCAAATGTTCATCCAGGGACACCTCTGGGGAACTGGCTAAACAGCGTGACTCTGAAAGGGCTTTGACCTTGATGAGGCAGACCTCTAGATAAAAAAATAGTAATAAAAGTCCTAAATTATTAGTAATTGGAGAAGAGCTGGCTTTGCGATTCTAATGAATGTAAATATAATTAAACTTCTTAAGATAGCATCACTGGCTGAAAATTTCTAATAAGTACAAACATAATAAAGTCTCTTTAGATAGTGTTATTCTTTGTCTGTTGGCTGCTATGTCTCATGTGAATAGCATGGATATCAGGAACATTTGTACAGGAAGAGATTGTTCACATAGCCAGTTATAAAGTCTATTAGGATCCAGAAATATAGTTGGGATAATGGTTTATTTATCAAAACTGAACAGGACCTTGAAGCTTATTTAATGAGAACTCATGTATGATTTAAAACCCATATCTGGAAATCACAAACTTTGAATTCTTTTATCCAATCTGATAATAAGTTCTCCATATATTATTTTATTAATATTTTGGGGGGTGAGGTGATCATAATACTATTGCATCCTATGCATCCTATAGCACTACAAAATTAGAATATGTGGAACAGTGGTAATTGAATTCCTTAAAAACCTTAATGGAAGAAACTCAGATCATTGTAGGGACAGTGGTCAAGATTATTCTTGTGTTTTATGAGTGGGAATTTCCATATATACAGAAGAGAACAGGAATTTAGGGCCCAGGGTCACAAAAGAATTTTATTTTTGCTTTAAATTCTCATATGAATAGTTATAATGAATACAACTTCTGGTTTTTAGAATTTTGAAACATAATTGAATAAAGTTCAGAGTGCATCTGTACTTGGAAGAAGTGTTCCTAAGTTAAGCATAAACTTTGAGCTGGCAAATCCCTTTATTTTATGTTTCCAAAATGAAAGAATACATCCTTTCTGATCTTTGAGAGGTATAAAATAGAAAAGCTGAAGAAAAATTATCTTTCTATAAACTCTCTATTCTTAATGGAACATAACTAATTGTATTTATTTTATGGTTGATGCAATTGAAGGAAGAGGGACAGTTTGTACAACTACAGCTTCAACTAGATCTGAATATTTAAATGAGCTAGATGCTGAGATCTAAATGAACATTTATTTGGTTCAGTATTTCTTTAGTCAAAGTACAGTCTTGTTAGATTTCAAATGGGAATGGGTTTGATGGAATATGTTTATTTAAACATTTGACAAGAAGACAAAAGTAACCAATTTTCCTCTCCTGTTTAACTTTGAAACACGTTTATGAGGGTTTTTTAGATAAAAAATGACATCTTACTTTTTATAGAAAGTATACTCTTTATATATATCAGTAATGTAAAATTTTATTCAAAATTATAAAGTCAAAATACACTTTCTAAATTAAACAATACGAATCAATGGGAGCAAAATTCATTTTCTAAAGGACATCTCAGTCTTCCTTAACTGTGTGACCCACCTGCCACGTGAAAGGAGGGAGTTTAGATTTTTGCCTGTCAGTACTCCCAGGAAAGTTGAGACCCTGGTGTCCAACAGTCTGTCAGCGTCTCATGATGAGACCCTTCACCAACAGATTCGCAGGTCAGAGGGTACTCTGACTCACTTGTTAGAGAGGACTCTACAGAGTGAAGAGCCCTCAGCGGGTCCTGCCAAGGTGTTATCCACGGCCAGCAACTGGAAGGACTCACCTTAACAGTTCACAGAATAACACCTTTTATTAATACAAATTGTGACAGATTAAAAAGGTTCAAAGGTTGTCAGTGATAGTGTTTACTGCAAAAATGTGTTTTAAAGCAATCTACACATATATTAAGGAAGCACAAGCTCTAATACAAAGTAACCTACTGTATACTAAATACTACAGGGCAAGCGCAAACAAAAGCTGTAGTCCTAAAAGCAGCATTTAACACACATAGAGTACATTTCTTAGACAAGGTGTCCCTGTGAGGGGAGAAGATAGGCTCAGCCCATCAACTGGTCGCAGCAGTTTTGGTGGAGTTTTCTCCAATTTTGCCCCTATCCCCAGATTACTTTTATACTATTTCTTTATATTTTAGGTAGAGCTTGAGAGGCTTTAGTCACAAATACCTCTTATTGGTGTAAAGTTCTCTCACCATATCTAATGGGAGGGGTGTGGTTGTGGCTTGACACCTGAGGAGAGGGTTTTGGCATTGTTGCTGGCTCAGCAGCAGCACACCTTGATTCTTCCTTGGCTGACAGGTACTGTACGGTCCCATGATCTTCACACTACCACAGTGCTGGGTACCCTTCCTGCTGGGATTTGAATGGAGGGGGTCCACATAATCCCCACTTCATTTCACTCTCCATTCCACCCCTCTGAGTAGATGATTATCTTGTGTAGGGAGCGTGTCGACTGCAGTCCATCCAGGGAGCTGCAGTTGCTTTTTACCTTAGAATTCTGAGTCTCCTCTAAATTTTAACCCTATCCATCATCCCATACCCACCTCATTGTCTGTTGTGTTTTGCCAAGTGCAGGACACCATTTCCCATCCATATGTACCCCAGGCACATGCAGCCAGACCTTCTTGCACCTCTGTGTGAAGTACTTGCTAACTGGCAGATTAGCTATGAATTGCTGCTCTGTCTTTTCTAGAGATTCAAAGACGGTCAAAATCACGTTTAGTCTGTCTGGGAGATAAAATGCATAGAGTATTTTTCACACCAAAACAAGTCTTTATCCTTCTTTCTTCATTTCCAAAGTAAATATATGTATGTACAATCTGTTGTATATTTTTCAATAAAAAGAAAACATTAACAGGTACTTTGGCTCAGTTTTGACCTCTCTGAAGTAAAAAATCATATGTCTTCCTTAGAAATTATTTGTGTGTATATTTATTGAGTCATTATGGAACTGATAAATTGAGTATACACAAAAAGCCTTGAAATAAATTTAGTAAAGAACTATCTGTTTATTACTGCACAGATTACTTGCTGACAGCAAGAAAGTTTTTAGATAAGAGAACTTCCAGTGAGGGTTAAAACTAATTGACTTTTATTTATTTGTTTTTTTCATTGTCAGTCCTTAGGAAGCTTGAAAAGATTGCTTTAGTCAATTTGCTGAAGCTTTCATTAGAGATATACTGAGCAGTGCTTTAATCAGGACATAAATCCACCAATTTCAGATAATTGGTGCTAATCACCATTTCTCAATATAAAAGGACTTGAGCAAGGATTTTTGTCAACAGCAAAGTTGACATGATATACAGAGGCACCTTGCAAGCTCCCTCTCAGTTATGGAACAGGCTGAACTTGTGCTAGATGTACAAGTATATAGACTAATAAAAATTACATCCCTAAAATTCTAAATCTTGGCCACCTTCCAAGAAATGTGTTTCCCAGAGGTAGGCACCCATCTGCATTTCTATAGCAGGAAAACAGGACAGGTAGCACCTCTATCTGTCTGACTGGCACAGAGTGGCTTGTGTTCAGGCAGCTATGCTTACTCCCTCCTTACCAAAAAGTCTACTTTTGAATGCTCCTCAGTCCCTCCTCACCCCTGAGCAGTGACTAAGCATTGTTTGAAATGCACATGAGCTTTTAGACACAACATAGTTGTGCCACGGACCCTGCTAGCGCTTCAGCAGCATGTTTTGTGCACTATTACAGATGTGGCCAACAGGCTCCTTTGTCACAAAGGCTGAGGTGCCTAAAAAATACTATCCAAGATACTCCAGCCATTAAAAGAAAATGGTAACTGGGGAAAAATTGAAATCTCTTCTCTTCTATCACGTAGCAATGAGGCACAAGGACTAGAAGGTTCTTTTTTAAATAGTGTTGACTCTTATTTGAAGATATGCTAATTATTTCTTCGATCATTTGCTTGAAATCTAGTGAGTGCAATACCTTTGTTAGCCCCAAAGAAACTCAAAGGCACAACTCTGTGTCTATTAAAGGGTAGGCTTCCCTCATTCTGGAATGAAAAAACAAAGAAGATTATTCTGTTTTGCTCCCTCTAAAAATGGTCAGTTGTACAGCAAAGAGAATTACTCACATGTGATGCAGGAAAGAAATTAAGTATTGCTGCACAGTGGGACATTAGATTATAATAGGTCAGCTGTGAACTGTTCTGGAATACAGCCTCACCTGCTACTCATATCTTTGAGCTTTGAGAGCCAGAACAGTAGACTCCAAGGACACCATGTACAGTGCTACAGACCCTGCTCACGAGATTTGGGTTATAATGCTGCCGAAATGGTTTTTCTCACCTGACCTGAACAATAGGCTTTTGGTTGGGATTGTTACCTGTCATGGAAGCGTTCTGCGTTCGAATCCCTTCAAGGCTGAAAAAGGAATTTAACCTGTCTCCCTTTCTTCAGGTTAAGTGCTTTAAATCACAGTTTATGATATAAAATTTGGGAACAGTATATTTATGTTGCTTTAAAATCAGATCTTTGCAGTGGATTTTTCAGCCTGCTGAATCATATGTAAGTTTTCTAGAACAGGTAGAAGAGGTCTCAGCAGACCTGGATAAATAAATGCTGAGTTACCAGATATGCCTAGTCCAGGAAGCTGAGTCATTGAAAGCACGCCTTTGCAAATGCATATGCTGGAGTTTCAAATGCAAGTAATTTTTCACTTGTTTGAATTATTTAAGTCTGGCTTTATACCTCTCTGATTGCTTCTGTGAGAAACAGATGGCATAAGTCTAACAATAATGTACAGGACATGGTCTCCCTTGTTAAGTACTTTAAAAAATTTCAGAGTCCAAAGATTGGCAAATGTTGCACTAAAACGTTTCTTGATACTGTTCCACATGACAGGAAGCATTCTTCATCCAGATGTTTGATTTGAAGGCATTTTTTAGTTAAGGACATACAAATCACCTTCTTGGATCAGATCAGTAATCCATGTTGCCTGCCAGGGAACAGTGTTAGAGGCATAATGTCATAATGTTACATTTGACAAATCAATGCAAAATCATTATCAATGCAAAGTCATGCAAATTTTGGCTATACAGTAACCTGTCTACATTCATGTTCTTCTGCTGTTTAAAATCCTAAAGGTTTGAAATTTCATGTCCCTCTTATGTATCATCTTATACATGCTCCATTTTAAATTACCTACTTTTTAAAACATAAATCAAGTTTCTGAGCAGAATGCCATCCTCCCCAGAATCAGCTTTACTTCTGCAAGATGAAGTAATCATCTCTCCATGGCAAAAATGTCTGAAATGCTGTGGTCAGGAAAAAGCTCGGGTCAGAATAGATGGTCATTGTAGTGTTTTCTGCTGTAAAATCTATGAAACATGATACCGTAACCATGCATTGTACAATCTTAAACTACCTGAAATCCATGTGGGCTTAGCTAAATAAATGAACTCTATGACATCTTCCATTTTGCAAAGTTCAACTGGTAAAATACAACAGGATGAATGTAAGGCTTTGTTTGGCATATCAGAATGGAGAGAACATAACGTTTTCAATGTGGAGCTTTAGCCACCTGTCTCCAATCATACTCAGTGTGACTGAAAGATTAAAATGCCATCTAGCTCACCGTGAAAATATGTCCCATAGCATCTCCTTTTAGCTCAGGATCATTAATGTCAATAACAGCCCAACAAAGAATCGATTTTATTTTGGTACTTTCAGTGATTAAATATTTTATACAGAGCTCTGGCAACACTGCTAAAAACTCTGAAACACAAAATTTGAGCTGAAAACATGTACTAGCACTGAGAAAAACTGCATGTGAAACAGCGTGTGCTAATTGAATGACTAGCACAAATGGTCGCTGAGAGAACTACATTCATCTGACAAATTTATATCAAGCAGAATGTGAAATCAAAGAATCTGTGAAATAACTGCTGACAAGTATTGATTTCAAGTTAAATTATCAGACTGAAATGATTTTTTAAATTATTGTTCTGAGTGCCTGGCAATTTTACTTTAAAAAAAAATCTATGGAAAACTGTCCAGTACTTTGGTTAATACTATATAGAAAATTCTTCAAATGTTAGAATACCAAATTTCTAGACTTCCCTATTATTATTACAAGGCTCCAAAGCTGTAATACACTAAGGAATCACGTGCAAGCCATAACCGAAGTTATGCACACTCTTTCCAGTTCACAATTAAGTATTATTTCTGCAAACTCACACCTTGAAGGGAAAAAGTTTAGCGAACTGGGCCATCCTGACAGAAATGTTAGCTAAGGAGATACTGCTGAAGGTATCATTATTATATTTAGAGTGTTTAAATATGAATTCCCATTTTAAGTTCCAGGTGTTTCATTTCAATGTACAAACAGGTCCTTTTACATGAACTATAGCTGTCTAAGATCTTCTGTGTTGTTTCACAACTGCTCCTGTTTACATTCCTTTCTAAAAAAAGGCCAAAATAGACTCCAAAATAGAAGAGGAGTAATTTAACTGTAGATGAGTAAGTAGCCATTGAATCAGACTCAGGAATTTCTACCTTACATTTTCCATGCAAGATTCTGACCCTAAGTAGGACAGTTAGGACTGTCTTTATTATCTCATAGGGTAATACACTTTAGAGATGTTAATTCTGGAGAATGTTGACAAGGCAAGTATTAGACTTTTTCATAACAGGGATATTTGAATTATGTTTACTTCAATTCATATTGTTTTTCAGATAATAATAATAATTACCAATCAATACATGGAAGAAATCTGACAGTCTGCATTTGGTATAAGAATACTAGAGATGTATATTAGAAAAAAAAGTTGTTGACTTTTCTGTTCCTTAGTGTTAAAGCATTTAATCCCATACTGGCTTTGGAAAAGTAACATCTCCTATTTTTAAATGAGGCAGGTCAGACATGCAGAACTGATCTCTGGGTGTCTATACAGTAAAAATTCAGCTTCAGATCTTTCGATGCCCTGTTCCAGTAATCAAAAGAGCAAAGACCATAAATTACATGGTATGTTGAGAGTTATGACATGTAACCTCCCTGGGTGGGGGAAACAACATTGTGTCAGAGACGAAAAGACACCTCATGTCTCCTCCACACCTTTACATCATGTTTCATCCTTCAGCACTGTACTCTAAATAGAAGAAAAAAATTTCACCAGGAAAGGACATCAATAGTCTACTTGCATTATCGTCATTTTGCAGAGCAACATAACCCTGATGCCATTCCCTGTTAAAAAGAAAGTCTATCATCTAAGCCAGGACATTTTTCCAACAAATGGATCCAAATGATCATAGGCATGAAATATAATTCAATGTAGCACAGTTGAAAACACCAAAACATAGAGGATCCTGTGCAGATCACCTGCACAGCCGTGTTTCCACCTTCCACCCTGGTGAATCAAGGAATTTTTCCATATCTTCTAATTAATAGTGAGTCTGTAGAATTGCTCTTAGAGCACTCCTTGGCATTTCCTTTTAACATCCTTTTGTGTTTGTTGGACTTCCTGTCATGCTAGCCCACTTCCTTCTCCTCTGCAGGCTTACTCTTATCACTCATCACCTGATTTTTGTGCAGAATCATCAGTACTAGAGGGTTTCAAAAAGTGCTGTTGAGACATAGCAAAGGAACTTCCTGTGCACCTGCTGCTCATTTCTTTGCCTTTCTTTACAGAAATTTTTTATTACTATGGAGAATACTGACACACTCTAGTAAAACTACATAGTCATAGAATATCCTGAGTTGGAAGGGACCAAAAAGGTTTGTTGAAATTCAATTTCTGATCCTGAACAGGACAATCCCAAGAAATACACTGTGTCTAAGAGCGTTGTCCAAATGCTTCTTGAACTCTGGCAGGTTTGGTGCTGTGACCACTTCCCTGTTCCAGTGCCCAACCACCCTTTGGGTGAAGAATCTTTTCCTAATATCCTACCTAAACCTCCCTTGACACAACCTTAGGCCATTCAGTCGGGTCCTGTCACTTGTCACCAGAGAGAAGAGATCAGGGCCTGCCCCTCCTCTTCCCCTCACAAGGAAGTTGTAACTGCAGTGAGCTGTCCCCTCAGACTCCTCTTCTCCAGGCTGAACAGACCAAGTGACCTCAGCCGCCCCTCTTATGGCTTCCCCTCTAGAGCTGTCACCATCTTTGTAGCCCTCTTCTGGACGTCCTCTAATAGCATTATATATTTTTTATATCGTGGCCCCCAAAGCTGCATGCAGAATTCGAGAGGAGGCTGTACGCACATAGAGTGGGAGGTTATTTATTTAATTTTTTTTCAGAAAATATTCCACTGTTTTTTTGTGGTTTTATTATTACTATATTTTCAATATCAAGCACTCCAGCAACAGAGGAAAAACTGTTTCTGTGATCTTCTCTCTTATGTTCTTTAGCTCTGCACTATTATTTGTTTCGTGAAAAAGAGGAAGATTCCCCTGGCAACAGTGGAACTCTTGTACTTCAAAACTCAGATAATAATCCTGAGTGTGGCCTAATGTATCATGACCATGCCTTAGTCACTTCACTTCTGCTTATCCTCCTGTAAAATAAGAAAAGTAATATGTTTCTCTGTTAATTCTTTTGAACTCAAGGAGTAGAATATGTCCGTGGCACATATGCCAACCAACATCTGTGTCACTGCTCTCCTACTGGTATTCAAAGAATTGTTGGTACTGACATTTCCTAGACAATAAACCAATATGCTCTTCATCACCCTTCAGTTCACACCATTTTTCCATGCCCTTTTTCATCTCTGTCTCAATCTCATATGCTATTTCTCATTGTACTTTTGAACAAAAAATGAGAACCAAAAATTCAGATCATGTCTGCTTTAAATATTTATGATTTATGATAATATAAGGCCTTATTTAGCATGATCAGAAGGTCAGCTGATGTCAAAGGTTTCATAGATTGTTTAGGTTGAGTTCTAAAAAACTGGGATATTTACACAAAACTCAGGAAGAATTATAGCCTGTATATTTAATTTAGAAGCTATAAATTTATTGTCACAGTCTGTCTAAATAGTCTTTTTATTAGCATGTGAGCAATTCTCTTTGAGATGCAACAAGTGCAGAAACTATTGCTAAAAAGGTAAGTATTTTGAACATCAAAGAAAGTTAGAGCTCCACTAAAGGAAAAACAGGGAAGTAAATTGATCAGAACTACTTCTACAGTCTCTGAGCAAAGTACAATTTACACTAAATTACCCCAAAAGAATTTTGTAATGGTAAGAAGTAATTCTGGTAAGACTTCAGTACAATCACTACTCCCTGGGCATTAAGTTCTAGTTTTCTCTAATTAAAGCAATGTGTTTTCTTAACTATATTTCAGATAGCTCTTTTAAAAACTGTAGCTCTTGCATGATGATACAGCCTAAGTATTTGGTGTAAGCATACGTAACCTGTGCTAACAAAAAATTTTAATTTTAAAACTTAATCAGTAAAATTTAAAGCAAAATGAAAAAAGATACTACCTCATTAACAAAAATGTGAATGAAGTGTGTGCAACAATATAATTTACTTCTAAAAAACATAATTCCGCATATGCACAACTACGTTTGAGCTGCATTTTTTTAATATAAAAAGGAGTTGTGCTAAAACAGTATATCAGAGAATATGCTGAGTTGGAAAGGACCCATAGGGATCGTTGGGTCCAACTCTTAGCTCTGCACAGGATCATCCCCAAGAGTCACACCTTGTGCCTGAGAATATCATCCAGATGCCTATTGAACTCTGTCAGGCTTGGTGCTGTGACCACTCCCCTGGGATCCTGTTATATGAAGGGGTAAATCTAAAGCAAGAGACTGACGACAAATCAGATTTTCATTGCCTGCATTCTCAGGGTTCCCCCGCTGGGCTCGTCATTCACACAACTGGAAAACCATACCCCAAAGCAAAGAATCATCAGAAATTTTAACTCAGTCAGGAAAAACACAGATCACCAGCACCTGCCTGTGCAGGAAATTTCACTGAAATAGCAATTGCTTGATTTAGCTGCCTTGGGACTCCCACCTTGCCCAGGACCCCATGTGTTGTCACCTCTGCTGCCCCAGTGATGCCACACCAGGCCTGGTTTCCAGCTCCTCCCAGCCCATCCCTGACCGGCCACAGGTCCCGCTGAGCCAGGCCCAGCCTGGTCCCATCCGCAGGGAGGTGCCCGGTGCCCGGGGCCGGGGCTGCCACCAGCACTGTGCTCCTGGCTGGGTTGGGCTGGGCTGGGCAGCTGCCAGGTCCTGCGGGGCTGAGGGCGCCCTCGTGGCTCCTGACGGTTCCCGGCCCCGGGGCTCGCACCCCGCACTGATGGCTGTGACTGTCGGTGAGATCTCTGACGAACTCAGTGCAGGCACAGGGATGCAGTGGCGTTACTGAAGTGTTGCAACAGCAAACAAACAGCAAACACCTTCCTATTCACGTCCCTCCCTTTCTCCTCCTGCCCCCCCCGCGATTTTTTCCTTCCTATCACTCTTTGAAGGGTTGCTGCACCAGGCGCAGCACCGGTGCTGTCTCGTTGACATATGTTCAATCTGCTCTTAGCACACTGCTCTTTTTTGACACCAGCTGAGCTCCTGACTGTGATCACATCACCCTGTCCCAGCCACGTCCACACATGGAAGTCAGAACAGACTGTTCCAAAAAGTGAGAAATATTGAAATCCTGCATCTTGTCACCTGGAGTGGCACGTTCCTGAGGAGAGCTGTGAAAAGTTCTGGGTGTACACGAGAGTCAGAGGTTGGTGCAAAAGGTGGAGAAACTAGATCAAAGCCAATCCCTTCTAAAAACAGGAGTTTTAGAAATTTTTTGCAGTTTTAGAAAATACTTAGCAACTTGAGGTGTCATCCCGTAGGCTGTGACTGGCTGTGCATTTACTTCTTTGTGAACCTAGGGACTCCCACCTCGCCCAGGACCCCATATCAGCCCCAGTCTCACTGATGCCACAGCAGGGCTGGTTCCCAGCTCCTCCCACTTGTATGATGAAGTGAATCTCTTCAGATATTTTCCAAGTGCAAAACAGAAAAATCTGAAAAGCACGGTAGATCAAAAGTGTCAGGAAGATCATGGAGCACTAGAAGACAAGGATTAGGAAAAATTTAAACCTGTTAATGGAATGAAATGCAACCTGACTAAAGACAGAAATAATAAAGATTTTCAAATTTTATTAATAAGACAGTCAAATAAATTCTTTGTGTGACTGAAATTAAATTTGTTTCCACAGAGTCATCTGATACCAATGGGAAATCAGAGAGTAAAAACCCTCATCGCAGTTTTCTTCACTCACTTGAGCAGAACATGGCAGCTGTGTTATCAAGTTTATCATCTGGCAACCTATAATATATTCAGATTTCTGAAGTAAGTGTGCACCTCTCCATTAAATTAAATTAAATGTTTCTTTGATCGTAAACTCATGAAGATAGCAATTAGTGGTCAGTGGGTGAGATAATTAAAGGTGTTTTTAGTTGCCACATTCATGTTTGAGAGAAGAAAGTAGTTTTATACATCATACATGCAGCAGAGGACATAGTTTTGGGCTTTAATTTCATGAGAAAAGAAACAACCTTTAGCTTTTACATGCCTCTCAAGTAGAAAGTAGATGGTAACTGGTTAATTGATATGGTTTTAGGTAGCTGCAGAACACTGCATAGGGCAAGACTGCCGATTATACTTGCAGTGACACAGGGAGAAGGGGTTTAGAGGTGGCTACTCTAAAAAGAAAACTCCTTGGGTCGCAAATATGCCACCATTGCAAACTCTAGCCTTTCCTTGCTAATTGCTGTTGCCCTCTGCTCCTCCTCACTGCTCTCATTGTCTTCTGTTGTCACCGCTACTGACCTGAGAGCTGAACTGTTTTTATCAGAATGACTTTAAATGTTTCCATTGGAATAGGCTTGGAAAATATACAGTTCTTTGCTTGCTCAGCTTATTTTGACTGCAGCAGTGGAGGAACCGCTCAAATGATTGGGAGGAGGTGACTTCCACAGGGTTTGGGTGAAGACAGTAACTTGTCAAGTTGGGGACTAATTGGGTCTTCCCCTGGCAGGAATTTACCTGGGCTCACTCTTCAAAGGCTGAAGTCTCTTGTCTGAAACAAGGTTCAGACACACAATCACATGAGATCTTTTATTTCCTTCTGTCCCTTTTTTTATTATTTTTTTTTTTAACAGAGGTAAGGAATATAAAAAACTAGTTTGGTTTTGCCCTAGAAATTTTCAGAAAAAAATATCTGTTCATTGCAAATTACCTTCGTGAAAACATTCAACATCCACCACCTCTACTTTTTTAAATCAGGATTATTTTCTATAGATAATGTGGATGTTTCCATAACTAAGTCCTGGAAAATGCTATAAAGCTGGCACTAAGCATAATGCTATGGAGTCTCAGAGGTCTCTTACGTGAGATTTCCTGTTAATCATATACTCCATCTGAAAATCCACAGGTAACATATGTATTAATTTTTACTAAAGAATTGGTTCTAAGAATACACAAGATTTAATTTTTCTTCGACATCATTATAGGAGATGATCAGGAATTATCAGGAAGGAATAAGTACAACAATACCGAGCTGCTTGTTTACTGAAAACTAGCAACTTGAGGGATGTCACTCTTTAGGGGTTAACAGAGCCGCAAGAGAAAAATTACATTTATGGAAGTACATTTTTTATTTCTTCCACATAAATAAAACAGGACTGATTTAATCCCTGCCACCCTGAAACTTCTCAGGGAAAACTACAAACAACTCAAACATAGGAAAAGAGGAGAAATATGAGTCAGATTAACAGACTGTAGGCAAAGGGAGAAGCAGGAAAGAAACAGATAGAAAAAAATCTCCTTAATTTTATTTTTAATTTAGTAATATATGTTATGAAGTATAGGCGTGACAAGAAAAATATTGAAGAAAGCAGTGGAGGAAGGACTATTCCTTCCATGGCTGATTGATAGAGATGTCTTCCAGCGTAAATCCTCTCACTCTGATCATGCTGGAGGCTAGAGGTATCCTAAATGCATTCTGTTCTGTAAATAATTTCCTGATCCCCACCACTTTCGCACTTTTCATAAAGTACATTTAATCTGGAAAAAAATAGTCTGATATATGCTGGCCTTAATTTGATGAAGCTCCATATGTATTCAGGCCTCTGACTCAAATCACATCCTTCAGTGGTTTCCTGATGAGGGATATTACCTGAATGAGTCCTGGTGAGCCTGTTTCTTTCTCAATCAAGCATACGCGGCAGTTGTATATGGCCTCGTTTCCCCAAATGATGTCTCAGTACATTCCTTTGGGCTGTCGTGCTATTGGAAAGCACTCCTGTGTGCCTAAGGACCCTCTGCAATAACGAGGAATCGAAGGGAAGCACATGGGAACACACAGGGTCATTTACGCAAGAGTTTTTGCAGGGAGTCATAGGGGAGGGTAATTATGTACCCAAATGAAGGCTCTATATTGTGGATATCTTCAGCCAGCTGAGAGTGGAGAGGTGATTATTTCAGGGTTAGGAGTCACCTTTTAAAGAGGACTTTCATGTGATCATCAATACTGTGGTGTCTCAAATTACATGGTATGAGTTGTTTCTTATCTGAGATATCTGCTAGGTTAGATGAATCACATCAGAAATGTCTATTTCTCTCCACTGAATTTAAAGCTAAATCCATTTGGTCTCCAATACTCAACAGCAGATGTTTATTTGTTGAAAAGACCTTTATTGATTTATGGGTTACCTGGTGATTTGAAGATTGAAAAGGGTAACTAAAACTAAGTTAAACATTGCAGATGGTTTTTAATCATTGTAAAGCCTGTGATGGTCACTGCTGAGTGATCTCTCCCTGCCATTATCTCAACCCGTGAGCCTTTTGTTATATTTTCTCTCCCTGCCCAGCTGAGGAAGGCAGTGATAGAGCAGCCTTGGTGGGCACCTGGCTTCCAGCTAGGGCCAGTCCATCACAATCAGTAAAAGTAACCCAGTAATGCTGGACTGATTGCAATGATTTATCAGTCAGGACTCCTTTATTCTTTGCTCTCAAATATGCACAGGTACTTTACCTTAGAAACAAAATGGGGTCCTGCTTTCAAGTGCAGTATGTGGCAGGGGGAGTGAGGAGGAGGAAGGGGAAAAGGGAGGTGGACATTTTAAGTCGTTGCATTTTCTTCCATATTTAGAGCACCCTCAAGTTGCAAAGATTAGTCTTGAAATTGTCAAAGTTTTTGTTTTTCTGAAAGCAAAATGGAACATTAAAATGCACATTTAGAATAAATGAACCAAATAGCCTGCAGACCTACTCTGGACTTTATAAATGATTAGTTTTGCTGGTGTCCAAAGCACTGACTTTCAGTTTATTGAAATGCTAATGAAATTTTGATTATAATATAAAATATCATTTTTTCCTCTATAATATTATTAATGCCATTTCGGAGACTAATGTTGCAACCAGAATGCTTCATTTTTCATTAATCTTCCAGTTTAGTGCTGAATTTACTTATAAATCTCCCTCTTTATCTACTTTATGTCTTATTGCTCCATTGAGTTTAAATTGTATCTAAAATTTTATGACAGCAGAAGTATACTATTGCAATTAAAATATCAATAAAACAACCTATAGCACCATTTTCACTATCATTTGTACCATGCTGGCAAGATACAAGGACTAAAGTGAGCATGGGCCCTTTTATGATACAACTGTGCACAGCGAGAATCCAGGCTCAGTATTTGAACAGAAAGATTTGATAATATTAATCAATACAACTAGAACAAAAGCAAAATGGATACTGAATCCCATTAATCATTAAATTAATTTTCACAGTACCCTTTTTCCCCCTTTCCTGCCACTGGTAGGCCATGTAATGAGGATTAGTTTTGTTGCCATGTCTGTATTGGCTCTGGTTCTGCAGTCACTATCAGCATCTAAGTCCCTGCCAGTCGTTCTTTAAGAAACAGAACTATTGTTTGCTACATATTTTTCTCTCATACTCTCTCTAGGCCAAGGAAATATGGATGAAAGTGTGCTTTATTCGAGAAAATTGAACTTTTCATCAAAGGAGGATGACATTCTTGCCTGTGCTGAGTGCTTAATGCAGATGTAGGTTGTGGTTTTCAGAATTATTACTTGCTATAAATCCTACTGTAAAGCGGACAATGTCAATATAGGTTGATAAAGGTTTTTAGCTGTCTTGCATATCCTCAGGGTGGACTTGGGGGAAAAGCAGTTACATTTTGCTAGATATGTTTCAGTGTTTTCTTCCCTCTAGAGAGGTCTGATTTCTTAGTTTCTCTGACTTTCTTACTTTTTTCTGACTGTCTCTTATTGTAGCAAAAATTGCTTGAAAACCCAAATCTGTGTGGGAGATGAGAAGGACTGTGTGAGCCATGATTTAGTTACCTAGACTCTTGCATATCAACCCAATGATTCACCAAACTCCTTGACTTCTTGTTCTGTGGGTGGAGTGTCTTTTAACACCTATTGATACTTAATTTTTCCCAACTCCCACCTTCTTGATCAACAACTAATTTGAGAAATACATGCACACAACCAAATACCCTGATGAGTTCAACCTGTTCTCGATTTAGTAAAGCTCACTATCAAGTCAATAAAACTTGGGTAGTGAAATACAAGGAATATTTTTACAGAATGCAAAGCAGTTTTGCAACAGTGTATACATAATGTATGTCAGATTCTGAATTTAAGATTTTCCTGCATGTATTAATGGATACATAAATATTACCCTGATATTACTCATTTTGTCTGTGGGATGCATTGGGAAGGTAGAGGATGTTTCATGGAGGGATATTCTTTTTTTGTCTTCCAAGTCAAAAACTTGAACAGTTTTTGTAATAGTAAAGAATCAAAAGCACACTTTTTTTCAATTGCATTAAGTCTAATGTTCTACTTTTTAAACTCCTGGTGCATAGAACTCTTCACCTAAACTTGGCAATTTAAAATTCATGATAATGCAAAATTCTAACAGGATTTGTTTTTTAACAACAGAAAGAGTAATTTTTGGTAAACTTTAACCCAATTTCTTTTTTTTTGGTTGTTGTTGTTCAAAATTTTTCTTTATAAAAACTAATAAAGTTTGGTCCCACTGATGCACCAAATTTGTCCCGCTAGAGTTCTCAAGGTTCTGTTTTAAGTTTATGCAAAAGTATTGAAACTCCCACTGAACTGAGAGAATAGAAAGTCACTTTGCTGCTAACAACTCTAGGCTATTATTTATGTTGCTCTTATTTGGGAGAGAGAGCATATTTCCAAGGTTAAATGCTGAGGCATGAAATTATTGCAGAGTGCACTACCAACTTTATTTTTAAATGTAAATCTTTCATCTGTGGAGGATACATTACTGTACAGCTTTTAATCTTAATTTATTTCAAAATGCCTTGAATGTAAGTGAGCGTTCTCTGGTATTTTCCCTTTCTATTCCTCATTCTTATGTTCTTGTGCTGTGCTGTATTTTCAATAGTGACTTCTCTCTTGCTTACGGAAGCTTTAATTCAGCAACTGCATTTCACGGGGTTTCATTGATATCTGAAACTGGGCACACAGATGTTTGTCTTGGTGACTCAAATGGCCAAGGGATGCATGGGAATGAAAGAAAAAGGAATCCTGCCTTGGTAATGTATTGTAGTGTAGTGATAGACCTCTATACTTCCAGCATAGCTTTGTGCTCTATGATCAGGGATTAGGGTTCTGAAGGAATTGTGCCCTACTTACTCCTCAGCTTTTATGGCCTTTCTCTTCTGTGACTGTATTCAGACAAGCATGTAGTCTACCACTGGTAATTTCTGCATATACACAAAATTCCTGATTTCCTGCCTTAAAGCACTATCCTAAGGACCATGTGTACTACTGAAGTTTTCCCCATGCTAATTTGATTCTAGAGAATACGTAAATGTGCCTTTTGAATTAGCCTCTCTAATTTTGCTACACCAACAGCTACATCAGTATTGAAACCACAGAATAAAACTTCAGATCAATACAAATTAGGATAAAAAATTAGATAAATGGACAAATCAGGGTGAGTTATTAGAAGCCTGATAACACAGTTTTGAAGAGTTTCAAAATCTTAATTCCATGAAGTAAGAAATGGTGATGTAAGAATCTGATGGAGTGTTGAAGTCTGAGGGGGAAAAAACCCATCCTAAAATCTACTAACTCAGAGTGATCAAGAGTGTTATCTCCAGCTTTGCAGGTAGAGAAAATGAATTCTGACAAGAGAAAATAAGTAACCTATGGTCTTTAATTTTGAGGGTGAGGTAGCAGAAATTCACACTAAACTCAGCAAGTCCTCCCAGACAACAGAAAGTCTCATTCAAGTAAATAAACAGATTAAAGGAGTAGGATTGCTTTACATGCCTCCTTCTAACATGCTAAGTATGTACACTACAGAGCTTTATGGAGTTCTTCTCTCAATTAAAGCTCAAATTGTAGACTGTCAGCATCACATCACTTTCTGACAAGTTGCTGTTACTGTTTTTAATTAAAAAGTATCTGTCAATAAATTAATTCCAAGAGGACTTTCTGCAATGTCACTAGAAAGAGTGTCAGTGTTCTATCAACAGTGTAACTGTAGGAATGACACACACTTGTTAGTTCTGGCAGCACTTCACATGCTGGGAGTATCTGAAATATATCATATCATCCCATCTGGTCCCCCCACTTAAGCAGGGATGGTATCAGACAATGCTTTAATGACAGACTTTTACAAAGAATTTAGAGCCTTCAGTGGTGTGAGCTGCTTAGATATTCTTTTTTTGGAGGCAGTAGCAGATGTGCAATGAAATAGCAGGGTTTATTCTGCCTGGTCAATCTGTGCGCAAAATATCCCTCTGCAATCTTGTTTCAGAGATGTAATGATGGAAACACCCTCATTATTTTAATCTCCACCCTCTTTGCAGCATAAAAAGCATCATGATTTTAAAAATAAAATGGAGACCCATCACAAGAATTATCTGCAGGGGAACATGTTCTTTTACACAGGCTGCCTCTCGGGTACTTTGCTCTGCAACAGTTTGTGGTACTTATCTGAGTAACCAACACACAATCACATCCTGGGTGACCATTAGACCCATGTGATCATCTTCTCATTGCTTCAATGCCTGTTCATTGCCAATACCTTTGGCAATGAAATGTACTGATCCCCTAAGTTTTTAATCCCTAAGTTTTAATGGAAAGGAATAATTTCTTCCATTTAAGGTGAGCTAGCTTTTAAATGTGGTAAGATTGAGCCAGTGGAGCTGAGGCTGCACGGCACCTTGTGGAAGCAGACTAGTAATGGTATTTAGTCATATATTGTAATGATGTGGTTATATGAATCCTCCCTCTGAGAGGGCCCATCTCATCCCAGTGTGATAGAAAAGAGGCTGCTGTGGGTCTGTGTTCTCTGTGCACCACAGTGAGGTTGAATATGTATTCCCAGCTGGTGCACGTGCGCACATTCACACACATGCACACGTGGGCAAACACACAGACCAGCACAGAGAGAGGTCAGTGCCTGTTGCAGCACCCACAGAAACACCCATAGCACTCACGTTGACATGAACATCAGAGATAGCCTCGTCCTGTTCCTTCTCCCAGGGTGTTTGGGATTGGAGTCAGGATATATACACACCCTCACTCTGGATTCACAAACACTCATCTGTGGGTTTCTTGAATCGTAACACAGCTTTTAAATCCATCCAATATCTGTGACCCATTCCCACACACAGCCTGCGGCATTGGGTGTTTCCCTATACAGATCACTTCCTGCTTAGCACTGGTCTAATCTGAATTTCATGAGCAATTTTTACCCACAGGTTCAGGGAGTTACCCCAACAGAAAATAATTAGAATGTGTTTAATAAGAAGTTACAGCAGGCTGTGGTGATCAATCATCAGACTTGCCAGGCTTTTGCCATTTTTTCTTTTTTATTCCATCTTTTTTCTTGCTGACTCAACCTGATCCCTCCCTTTGCCTACTTTTGTTCCTTCCTCTAAATGTTTTGCATGTTCTTAACAGTCCCCTTGAAGAAACGCCATAGTTTTATACCATCTTCAAATTTTCTCTGCAGCATCTCAAAACTCTCTTCTGCCTGCATTTCAAAATAAACACTGTACCCCTTCAGAAAACAATCTCCCTTTAGTTTGTATGGTGTTCCAGGAAGAGAACTCCAAACTTTCCGTGGATCATCTTGGCAGGTGGGACAAGGGACAGTGGATTAATTGCTCTTCTTTGACAATCTTTAGAATATCTGATTTGGTGTGCTCCATATTCACTGGTCAGGTTACTTGTTGGCTGCCTTGGACTTTCATAGTTCCTTGAATGCTTGCTGAGTCTTTGGTTTTCCTGTGCATAGCTTTTTACACATAACTTAGTAAAACGAGGTGGTCTCATCTGTCATCACACAAATACATTTAAATATACAAAATATATATTGTATTCTTACAAGGATCAAAAATAAGCTGTTATCAACATGAAGAGCAATCTGCTTACCACTTTTCATCACAATTTTCCAAAAATTCTGTCACAAAATGTTGAAGACATTTTGAAAATCTTGTCCATGTGAAAGTGTTTGTCAGTGTAAAAAGATTTTCTGACAATCCATACTTTTATCTCTGGCCTCTTCAAAATCTTCAGAAATCACAATTGCAAAACTCATGCATTTTCAGTTTTGAGTTTAATTCATGTTACTTTTATTTATCAATACAATCTCCTATATGAATAAGTTCTTTTTATAGTTACAGTGAACATAAAATACATCTATGTATGTAGAATACTCATGTCTCCTCTGCATCAAAGAATGTAGAATGATAGAATCAAGATTAATTGCTTCAAAAAAATAAAAAAAATAAAATTGTTCACGGCTTTTCCAAAATTTTTCATGAGTCTGATGAAATACAATAAGAATACAAGACTGTGACTGCACAATTTCAGCATATTAGGGATAGAATAATGTATGAATTTAAACAATCAAGCAGAAGATAGCAACACAAATGACTGCCATATATCAAAACATTCTTCTCATGACTGCTGTACATCCTCTTTAAGCTCTTTTTCCCTTACACACTAATTATGCAGTAACAGCAAACTTTGGTTACGATGGAAAGGCAGTCTTATTTTATCTTGCAAGCCTGACAAATCAATCAACTTGTTTTTAAGAGAGTCTTAGCTCAAAAATCCTTCAGCACGTGTTTTTTTTTTTTTTTAATTTATGCAGCACTTCAGGATTCAGAGACAGAAAAAAGACTGCAGTGCAATCCCCAATGAATAACTGATACGCTCCCATGCATTTAGGTCAATGAAAGCTCTGTAGAATTTATGCTGGCATAAAAAATGTTGACTAAATTTAGCTGAATCATCACTTTATTGGTATTTCTTTTTGTTCCTACATCACATATAAATGAACACAGGCATTTTAAAAGTGATTTTTTTCTTTTCATAGACATATCTTTTGAATTTCAGGCTTAATATTTTTATCTGATGCAACTGTTGTGGCTTCCATTGGATAAGTATAGTCTTTAGGAGCCTAGGGGGAAAAAAACAGGTTTTAGCTACATTCTTCTTAAAGAGAAAAGATTTCATCTGCAAGGTGATATCTAAATACTGCCCTTCACACTCCTGTTCAGTGTCAGACTCTAAGGGCAGAATTCAGTTCAAAATGAAAATATCTAAATGTAGTTCTCTATCTATAGGTATTTGCAGATGTGCTACTCATCTAAATCCCTGTGGAGTCAATGGATATATAATTGCTGCAATCTGTGTAACTTAGAGTTTGCTAGGTCTTTGATTCAACTGCCCACATACAGGTGTTTAATTCTGTATGATATTCTCTAGAACAACCAAGACATCCTAAGCTTTCAGGTCTGAACAGCTGAACAAAGCCTTAGAACTCTTTTGACTGCAACAGTTACCATGTCTGTAGACACAGGATGTGTGGAAAGATCCATTTAGCATCCGATTTCTGAATTGAGTCCTTCACTGATTGCAGCATGCAATGCAGTGAGTTCTTCCAACAGGACTTGCTATAAATTTTTCTGGTCATAATGCATCCATTTTTTTTTTGGTTTCTTGAATTGTATACAAATAATGGAATTCAGTATAAATAGGGCTTGCCATCAAATTCGGTTCTGTGAAACTAGATTCACAAAATTATCTTGAATTTTTGAGCTTCCATTTTAGACCCCTGTATCTATAAATTAAATTCACAAAATCAGTTCCAGCTCCTATTTAATTCTAGAAGCATCAGGAGGTCTGCAGTTTCCAAAATATCACACCGTAATCACATAAACACTTTGCTTTTGATGTTGTACCTACCTCTTCAAAATTGCAAACATTTC
>VZRE01017545.1:0-10096 GCA_013396775.1 Cephalopterus ornatus
AGGTTGGGTGGGAGTGTTGATCTGCTGGATATTAGGAAGGCTCTGCCAGAGGGATTTGGACAGGCTGGATTGATGGGAAGAGGTACGAGGTTCAACAAGGTCAAATGCCAGGTCCTGCACTTCAGCCACAACAACCCCATGGAGCACTACAGGCTCAGGGAAAAGTGGCTGTAGAGCAACCCAGCAGAAAAGGATCTGGGGGTGCCTGTCAACAGCAACTGAACATGAGCCAGCGTGTGCCCAGGTGGCCGAGAGGGACAATGGTATCCTGGCTTGTATCACAAATAATGGCCAGCAGGACGAGGGCAGTGATTGTCCACCTGTACTCAACACTGATGAGGCCACACCTCGAGTGCTTAGTGCAGTTTTGGGCCTCTCACTGCAAGAAGGACATTGACGTGCTAGAACAAGTCCAGAGAAGGGAAATAAAGCTGATGAAGAGCCTAAGGGTAAGTCCAGGGAGGCTCAGGGGTGACCTTATCACTCTCTACAACTCCCTGTAAGGAGTCTGTAGCCAAATGAGGGTTGGTTCTCCCAGCCAACCAGTGACAGGACAAGAAGTCATAGCCCCTAGTTTCTAGGTCCCTAGTTCCACCAGGAAAGCTTCAGATTGGATATCAGGAGGCATTTCTTCACAGAAAGAGTTGTTAAACATTGGAATGCACTGCCCAGGGAGGTGGTGGAATCACCGTCCCTGGAGGTGTTCAACGACTGGATGTGGCACTCAGTGCCATGGTCTAGTTGACAAGGTGGTGTTTAGTCAAAGGTTGAACTTGATAATCTTCAAGGCCTTTTCCAACCTAAATGACACTGTAATTCTGTAATTTAAATAGATACATTTGAAACCTTTGTCCAAAACGTTTTTTACCAATGGAACAAATATAAGGTACATGTAGGTCTGTGATTTACTGATAAAACATTCATTTTTTGCAAAAAACTTCAAGTTCTAAGTATCATTTGGAATATAACCTCTTGATCATAACATCTATAAATGTTAGTTACCTACAACATTTGAAGAAATTCCATCCATTTACGGTGTATGTATATATACATATATATATTTCATCAAAGTATTAATAACAATGTAAATTACATATAAGAGAAAGCCTACTTCATATAGGAATAGATTTATTTTAAATGTCTGAAAAGCAACAAGAGAGATTTAAGCTGATTTCAATTGAGTAGGAATTTTAAAAATTGGATTAGATCCCAGATATGTAAAAATTTTTTCTACTTAATGATTAAAATATCATTGATGAAGTTGTTGAGTAGAGCTGGGCCTGAAGTCCAATATCTCTGCTTGCATAAGAAAACCATGAATTAAGTAAATTTTAAAAAATCAAGATACTGATGCAGTTACATACTTTACTTCTTGGACTTGGTTCTTTAGTTTTCTGTGTTTAGTCTTTTGATGGCATTTTGGGTATTTGAGGTTACTTCTGAGGCAAGATTTTAGAACTGGCATGTCGTTGTGATCTGGACCCTTTTACCTCTCTGTAATGCAATCAGTCAGGGTTATCAAGAAGTTTATTTTTCCTCTCTTCAGTTGCAGATGAGCAGCTAAAAATTTGTTACTACTATTATGTTAGATACTTTTATTTAATTACTGTAAGGCATAACTATTGTGTTTTGAAAAGATTTTGGAATAAAGAAAAGCAATGAGGAAATAAAACAATTAGGACTAAGGCAGCAGGGAAAAAGAAAAAAAAATACACAAACATCTTCTTTGCTCTTTAAAAGCAGAAACAATACGAGTTGTCTCTAAATAATTCACATGTGGTGCCAGGCCTGCTTCTCAGAAAGCAACATTTCCATTTTCAAGTTTCCCCAAACGTTTCATTAAAATTCAAAGGCTGTGCTGGAAAACAAACTAATGTACTTTCAGGTAGAGAGGTTTGATGGGTTTTTTATTTTAGTTTTAAACAGGTTACCTCCTTCCCTTATCTTCTTCGGCAGCTGGCACTTATAAATGAAACAATTTTTTAAAACTGCTGAATTCCAAAATTCTGATCGCTAAGTAAAGGCTGGTGAGATGTGACACTGGCACATTCCGTTCTCCCATGGCCTTTCCCCTACTGGTGTCCCTCTTCTCCTGCTCAGTCTGAGGCACTTCATTGCAGAGCCTGATTTTTCTGGTGATGAAGAGATAATGGACCCTCTGAGAAATAAGACACCATGTAATAATGGTTTGCCCTACAGAAGTAGTCCATTTTAATTTCATGGTTGTTGCATTATCCCACATGTTTTCTCACAAGACATTACAGCAGGGTCACAATAATTCCACCACTGGTGTGTACATAAAGCATAATTAGCTTTAAAAGTGTTGTTCTTTCAAGTCCTTTCTTTCTCTAGGCTGTATAAAGCATAAATTTATAATGACTGAATCTCCCATTTTGCTTCCTTTTTCTGGTAAAAGGCATATTTATTCTATGTATGCTTAAAGCTAAATCTGAAGGCTTTTGTTTCAGCATAAGGAAAGGACCTGAGATCAAGTACACAGTATTCAGTGGCTAATCATTTCAAAACGATAACATTGAAAAGAGAAGGATATTCATGCAAGAAAGGAAAAAAAAGAAAGATATTTTTTAGTAAGCTTTTTTCTTAAAATGCATTATAAATATATTATTTTTCTTTTTTTCACGAGCACTGTGACAATTGGTTGATAAGGCCTTTTGTTTAGGTGATGCAGCTAAAATGTTGATTATCCTTAAAAAAAATCCTGAAACTTTTTAAATTATCCTTCTGTATTGTAATTATGATAATGCTATGTGCACAAAATTATATCTGCCTTAAAAATACACAGATGCCTACTGCTGTTGTAAGCCTATGAAACTGTGTCATGTTTTTTTTTTAAAGATACTTTTTGACACTTGCAGTATCTTGGTGGATATGTTTTATATTTCAACAGAGCTCTCAAACAAAAGGCTCTTTTGACAGTGAACGTGACCCCTCACTGTGCGTGAAAAATTTGTCTTTTTCTATATGTTTTGCAGTGCTGGAAGAATTTTGAATGGGCTGGTGTATTGAGTTCACTTTAGTTATTGATCAGTATTATGACTTATTGAGCAGTGATAAGGGAGATTAAAGTCTCAGGAAAAAAAACAGCCATCAACAAAACATCACCACAAACACTTAACAGCTGTCCGTAAGTAACTCATCAAAAATATAAGTTATCCAAAACTCAGTCTGAACATACACATATTTGACTTAGTGCCATGTCTCTGGCAGTGGTCAGTAGCAGATTCTTATGAAAAGTAGAATGATGCTCCCCTAAGATATGAGCCTCCTTTCAAAGACTAAAGACTGTGGACTTCCTAAATTTGAGTTATAGACATATATTCACAACAGTTCTTGATAAACTTTCATGATTTTTATCTAAACATTTCAATCAAGGGGTTTTAATCTTCAAAGCTATGAGCACCTACATGACTGCACTGTGTATTTGCCCCTCAAATCTCACAACATTACTGGCAATATTTTTAGAAATGTTAGTTATGTGGGAAATATGGCAAACACAAGTATATGCCAGCATGTCTCAGCGAGAGACATTCTGTGAACAAAAGCAAAAGATATTCCAGTAATTTCACACATACTGTGACAATGTAGGCAAAAATTTCAAAACTGGGGTATACAAATAAGTGGTGGTAAACATTATTCCTGTTGTAGATTCCTTGTGCAGCTCACTGGTTCAGCCTGGGCGACTCTTCCTGGTGAATGGCACGGCAGAGAGAGAAAAAAGCATGAAACCTTGTACTTACCAGCACAACGTGTTGTGATTTGACTGATAGTCTTGTTGCCAATTTTAAGGTTTACTTATTGGTTTGTGAGGTGGAAAGTTCATTGGCTTTGTTTGTGTGACTTGTTCATTTGTTATAATAGTCTCTACATTTTTTCAAGCATTGATTCCCTTTTTCACCCTATATCTTGTCTTCCTCTTATTGTCAACTCACTCTACAGTTGGGCATTTACAGACCATTAAAAATGTGAACAATTTTTATTTTAGTTTTTTTTTTAACATTTCTCCTACTGCTTTGTGATCTTCCAGAGGTTTAGCTGGTACAGAATCTATTCACATTCTCCATTTATTTAAATTTTCCAAGTCTATTCAATGTCAGAATTGTCAAAAGATTAAAAAGACAAGACTTTTAAAGCAGGCTTCAGTTATGACCACAAATCCCTCTGCCAGCAAAGGAGAAAAGGGGGATAAACTTGAAGATAAACCTGCCTGGAATGGTTGTTTTGTTTTTGGTTAATCTTTTGATGTAACAATTGCATCAGAAGCAAAGGTCAAACCATGTGTCTGCTTGCTAATACTGGTGGATCGTCTGTCAACAGGCAGACATATCACCTCCCCAGACACATCCTGTCCTCTAAGAGTAGGCCTGTAAGAGGAGGAGCTCAGGAAAGCTTTATCTTCTCATTCGACCCAAGGAGAAGAAATTATTCAAAGTGCAAAATACACACTTTCACCTGCATTATAATGTGCATTTAAACACATATGCTTCTTCAGAACTAGCCTTTCATAACATTCTTAAACTTCACATCTTCTGGGTTTTTTTAGGAACTTTACAGTAGTCTGCAACATGGAACCCCTATAACTTCTGCTGGAATGGTGAGGGTTGGAAGTGTCTTGGGCCATTTACTTAAGTGACATCTAGACTGTTTCCTCCCCTCACCAGGTGCACAGCAATAGATTTCCTGTTAACATCCAGTAAAAACAGTGTAGTGGCTAAACATAAGGAAACAATGTCTAGTGAAAAATAACCCTGTGGTTGCACTGGATCTCTGCTTCCAAAGTACTTTCTAGGGTGGCTTGATATACTAGATTTAAAAAAGGATACAAACTAGCAGAAGTGAAGAAACAAGATGAGAGTTGCTCTCTGCGCAAATCAACTGACGTGTAAAGTGGTACAATAGCCATTAAAATTAAAACATAAATACAAGAAAAATCTCTACCCAGGACATTGCTGGTGTAGTCATTCAAGTTTTCAGTCCATGCTATACTTATCCATTGTAGGATCCGTCCAAAGTTTATTGATCCAACCCTCATTTAGTCTCATTCCACTTCCACACACATCTGCTTTCCTGCTTTCTGTGCACACTAGACAGAGATTTACAATAAACCAGGATCCATTTTTCTACATCCCATTCAGATGTATTAGGATTTCAAATTAATACTTTACATGCATATCATCTAACATTTATAAGCAAAAAATGTATGCTTATCTTAAATCTTGGTTTGTTAACAACTTCTGAAGCTCTTTAGTTTAAGTTGATTTGATTAAACCTAAATAATTCTATACAATCTGCATGTTTTACCTGTTCAAAGTTTATCTGTACTCAGAACTATAATTTTATGAGAGAACATCTTGAATTTGCACATCAGTCTTTCAGCTTACTGAAATGGGCATAAAAAATTGTGATAAATACAAAGGCATGTAAAAGGAGTTGGAGTAGTATCTCTCTCTAGATGGTGGCATAAATTTTTATCAGCGGCATAATCTATTGCTTCATTTTTTGTGATAGTCTATCTGTACAATTGTAAAACCAACAACTAAGTTACTGAGATTAAGGGAATTAAAAAGGCCCGTATAACACCAAATTTATGTGGGTTGGTGTGTTGCTAGAAGGGTTCTTAGAATGACTTCCAAATGAGAGTTTAGGTATTGCAACACAGATAGACATCCAAACTCCTGGCATCTAAAGCACAGCGTGGAAGCCACAACTCTCAACTAGGTATGAAATACGGAACAGGGAGATGTAGAGTGTGATTAGGATAATTTAGCCTTTCTGGTAGCCACTGAGTTTGAAGTTTGGAGCCTGTATTCCACTATTCACGACTCAACAGTTCCACTGCAATCCTGCCAAGGTAAAAGTAAGTAACTGCTTCTACATCGAGGTGTGATAACTGATTACACTGTTTTAAAGTTTTCCTCCAGTATTTTATTTTGGTTTCCATTTTAACCTTGTTAATTTTGCAGAACTATGGGGTGGGGAAAAAAAAAAAAAGAGAGTGATTAGTTTAGCACAACTGTTCTAAAGCCAAGGTTTTCTAAGCTTTTTTGTGTTGTAATCTATGAAAGAAGTGTCTATACATGCATCAAGTAATATTGTAGGCATTTCTGCTGAAGTTTAGTGCATATGGTCTTCTGCTCGAAAAAGAGGAGCTGGTTTCTTTAAAATTTCACAATCAGAAACTGTAGTGGTGGTGTTTTTCTTGTTCCTACACTTGCATCCACTTTTGTTTTATTCATTTGCTAAATCATTCCAGGAGGGTCAAGAGTCCCCTATGCAGTGTTTTCTTCACCACCTCCAAGAAACAGATATAGTTGCTGCAAGGAAGTGGTCTCTATTCCTCCTGTTGTGGCTGTCTCGCTTTGCATAATAGAAATAGTTAACTGGAGCTTGAATGCCTAGGAAACTTTTCTGAGAACAGGTCTTAGATTCCCCTTTCTCCTCAGTGCAATTTTGTGTTTCTTCCAGTGATTAACGGAAAAAAACATTCAATCAGGAGAGTCTGGTATCCAAAAATCCTCACTCTCTCCCTTTTCCTCTTGTCTGGAGTGCTTTAACCAGGCAGCCATGATCAACTATGTTTGCTTGCCAGCCCAAAGTACTAACTGTATGTGCCCAACGGAAAACTTTTGACTACTTATTATTTTGCTTGGACTGAAATTAATTTATGAGAATTTTCCTCCAGGTAGGGACTATGAGTTTTAAATTTCCCCAAAAAAACCGCTGAATGTTTGATTCTAGTCAATGTGTCGTCTTCAGATGGTCACAATGTCTTCATCTTGAGCTGCATTTTGAGAACTGGGATTAATCATGAAAGTAGCACTAAGTATAGTACAAATGAACATTTTCATACACAAGAGAGACAGGTAGGATTTGGTGGGTTCCTTTCTTTCTCCAAAACAGCTGATAGGACTTGTTTTCATGCTCTTACTTACTTACTTCCTTTTTTTACTATGATGTTAAACTGAAGATTAAACCAACGACATGAGCTTTATGTTCTGTTTTGAAAACAGTGAAATATATAACCACACTTTTAGTACATTTAGAAGGGAATTCTGTAGTGTGGGGGAAATTGCTTCAGAAAATCATCTCCTAATGTCTTGTGTTTTACCCGTGAAGCTGGCAGCTTCATTGTTCCTGAAGAAAGCTGACACAAAATAAAGTTTTAACAGAATCAAAAGCAGTTGGTTTAGGGCTGGGGCCATGCCTAGTCTTCCCATATGAAATATTATAGACATATGTTCAACCTTGTTCCCACTGTCTCTTCTTTCATTCCTGTTCCCTAAGGCATAGGGAACATCAAATTAAAATATGAATGGATGAGGACTGTAGACAAAATTATTTCTAACCTTCATTTATTGATGCTGCACAAAGACTTGTAAATGTTATTAGTAGTAGATTATTGCTATGACTAACATTTGCCATAGAGTTTTTTCTTTCACTCCTGAATGAACTCTGATTTTATCTGAGTTGCTTTCAGATAGTTAACAAAAGCTGATGAATACTTAGCATGCATAATTATCAAGGTATGGATTATTCCCTGCTAGCCACAGTATGTCCCTTTTTCTATGAATGACAAAAGTATTATTCAATAAGAATGTGATGAATAAGCCAGTTCTTGTCTGAAATTTTAGAAGTTTTCAATAAAATATATCTATAAGAGAAAACATTCATAAGTACTTTGCAGCTGGCAGAGTATGTGTGAGCTATGAACAACACAGCTCCAAGAATCAAAGCAACCAAATCTCAGTCCAACAATCCAGCCAATTCTCCAGTGCAAACATCATTTTAACAAGAAGGCCTTTGCATCAGTGTCAGCCCAAGTAATAAAATCTTGGTGATTCTGTGACTTGGGTCATTGCCTCAACCAGAAACAAAAGACAGACTATTCCTCATCACACTTTTTAGGCATCCATAAGATGCACTCTTGTTAACTAACAAGCACTAGTTAATAAGTTAAAGTGGAAGCCTTCGTGGAAGATCTCGTCACCTAATCATGGTATAAAATGTAAAGACAAGGGTTGCAGCTACACAGGGACTCCAAAGAATTACCAGCACACCAGCCCAGGAATTGGCTCACGTATACACAGTATCTTCCCCCTTCTTCACTATAATCTAATATTATTAGCTTTCCACCCATAGAAATTCTGGGTATGTAAGCTGGAAGTGCAGTGGGCCTTGGATAGATATTTGAAGGGAAGAGGGGAACAGAGAGAGTCCTGGTGCAGACTCCAGCATACAACTGCAAGGCAGACGCTTGCCTATTTATTTTTAGATCATTGAGACTGGGTGCCTCATACATTCAGGGAAGGAGGAATGAAAATACTCCATTTTGCAAGTGGAGGCTAGAAAAACTAACACTTTCAGCACAGATACATAGAGACAGCAATTAAACCCAACTCTTGCAAATTGTTATCTTAAAGTCTGAGTTCTGCAAGGATATGGCAACATGTACAACTGCCAATGCAGCGTGTAACAGATATTATTGGCTTTGTTTCCTTGAAAGGTCTGTGGTTAGACATTTTTGAATGGAACAGATTGAACAGTGTTTTATTTTCCTCAGGAATATTTTCATACACACACTAAATGTATTCTCCCAAGAAGCAGCACATGCCAAACATGCAGAAGAACAAAACTCAGTAGAGAGGTAAACTATTGTATTGAAAGAGATCTTACGAACAGCTAAATCAAAACACTGTTCTGAATATGGGTAAACTAACAGTAGAATCTATACAGCTAATTCTTGATTAAGCAAGATTTTGCATCACTTACCCACTCTTAAGTTTATTGAAAGCAAAGGGGCAAACCTACTTCCATAAATTTAATCAGGTACTGTATACCTTCTTGAACAGGATCTTGTAAGCAACCCTCAGATAATATGGACAAATCTTTCTGTACGCAATGGAAATTTTTAAAGCCACCTCTTCATTGATATCCACTTTAAATTTAAAATATCCAAGGGGAACGAGGAAACGAATTTATTAAAATGGTTAGATTAATCTAAGTAAAATTTTAAGGTTTTAATTTTGTAAAATCTAGTTAGAAAAGCACAATTTCCTTATATCTAGATTGAGTTGTGCTTTTTTAATATGAGGAGGGAACATAAACCTGATGTAGAAAGTGAGGGTATCAAGTTTAGCTAATACACAGCACATGCTGCATTGCGTTTCTTTTCAAGATTTTATTTAGTGTTTCATAAAGCAAGGAACCCAGAGAAAGCTAACCAAAGAACTGACATACCAAACTTCTTTCTCTCCAATACACATTTGGTTTGTTTTTAAAGCAATTACATGAAGTGCTCTAATTGCCACTTACTAGAGGAAAGGTTTAGCTCCGCAAGATGCAGACTAGACCAAAGATATTTTGAGAGGTCTTAGAAAAACACGCAGTGATGCCAGACTGTTGCACCTATGTAGCATTTGGGGTTTCATGGATTTTACCTCTTGCAGACAAGGGGAAAAATAGAAGTCTGCAACCTTGGCAGTTTACTTTAGATGATGCATTCCATTTCATATAAATTTGTTACAGTAGTTAAGCAAAACAATGGTCCTTCTATTTTCAAGCCGTGTTATTTTTTAACATGTAGCAGAGCTGTCATTGCAGGCAGCCTGCTTGCCTGCTCTGCAAGAAGGTTTTATATTCCAAAAGGTTTCCACCCCCCCTACTCCCTAATGGTGAAAATAAATCAATTTCATCTGCTGGTAGTTTCATTTCTTCTTCCCCCTCCTCCTTTTTTTTTTTTTTTTTTTTTTTTTCGGGAGCTTTTTTATTTCTTTTCCCCCATTTCCCGCTCCTTCCTTTGTGGGCTCCTTTCCACAATGCCATATGGCAGCTGAAGGAAGGGTAAAGCAATGATCTGCATCTTCAGCTCCTAACAAAAGATGCAATAGTGTCAAAGAGGCTCATGAATGCATGAGACATGCAAGTATAGAGAAGTGCCTCCAGTCCTGTCAGGAAGGACTAAAGGGAAGCCTGATAAACCTGACATCGCTTTAGTGTAAAGAAAGGCAGCCGTGCTTCTCTCGGTAGTTCATCTCGCTCCCATCCATCTCCCCCCCGCCCCCCTTTCCCCTCCCACCCC
>VZRE01017557.1:0-13679 GCA_013396775.1 Cephalopterus ornatus
GTTCAGTGGTAGAATTCTCGCCTGCCACGTGGGAAGCCGGATTCAAACCATCACACTCTGTAAGATAAAGGTGCAAGGAAGAGGGAGATGAAAAGGGTGGATGAAAACGGAGTTTTCGTGACAACTTGTTTCCTGCTTCCCTCCAAAACTGGGGCACAGAAAAAAAAGTCTGTTGGGTAGAAAGGGATAGAGAAGGGTACAATCAGGGGGTCAGGCCTGAGAGGGAGGGAACTTGGGTGCAGAAGCAGCTCTGTATTGGTCACCAACAGGGAAAAGGCTGCAGTGTCACAAAGGGTTTTATTGATGGAAAGGATCACAGGTACACAGCAAGGCCACAGACCCCTCCATAGGACACTGTGGGGAAAAACCTGAGCCCCTTCCTCCACCAAGGCAGAAGGTCAGAGTCTGCTGGGGAACTGCACTTCCCTATGCCAGGCTTTGCCATCAGAGCTCGGGAGCAGTTCAAGACCTGGAAAGAGAGAAGGCAACAGGAGCAATGTTACTGCTAAGAGCGAGGAAATTCCCCCAAGCTCCAGTGATCCTGTAGCCCCTTGAAATAGTAACAACAGGGCATGTCCTCCCCTTCCCAACCCAACTGTCCCTGTCCCAAACTGCCTCATCTGTGGAGAAACTCACAGACTTGGACCCCAGCCACACCACGGCCTCCAGGAAGGACAACCCTGACAAACAGAGCCCAGGAGTTCCAGCTCCCAAAGCCCTCCTGCAAACAAGAATGGGGAATATCTCTCATAAGAGAGGAATGTGGGTAGGTTTCTGTAACACTCCTAGTTAGTTAAATGTCATTTCAAATGATACAAAAGCCAAAAAATACATGCTAAAAAGCAGAAAGCTGTAAATCCTCACCCTGTACCAACCCAGAGAACAACAGCTCAGCTGTGCTTGGCCCAGAGGCAGCTGGGAGTTGGGAGGACTCCCAAATTCACTCTGCTTCTAGTTCTCCCCCAGAAGCACTGATGCACTGTGGTTGCCCATTTTGAGATCCCATGGATCAGTACCTAGCAGCCTCTCCCAGAGCTCAGCCAACAAAGTTGATGACGACGAGGTGGAGGATGGTGTTGGCAAAGAGGAAATCGGCAAATGCCCGCTCTGGGGAGATGCCCTGGAACTCGCCCTTGTTCTGGGGGTTGATCTGGATCCGGAGGCAAACTGCAGAGCAGAGAGAGAGAATGAGAGATTAGTGAGCACAGGCGAGGTTGTGGTGAGCAGCCCAGCCCAGTTACTGTTCCACCAGTGAAAAGTTACTCCATCATTACTACAGATGAGCAGGACGATTTGCACAGGGCTGTCATGGAGTCAGTGCTCTCACAGCACCACACATACACACCACAGGGGTGCCCACCACAGTCCTGAGAGGAACAGGCTCAGAGCAGGATGGGAGTCACACAAAAGTGTAGATACTCCTATATCCTCTACTGGGTGTGTTGGAAACACAGAATCACAAGATGGTTTGGGTTGTAAAGGACCTGAAAGCTTATCCAGTTCCACCATTTTCCACAGACAGCGACATCTTCTATTCTCCCAGGTTGCTCCAAGTCCTGTCCAACCAGCCTTGGGCACTTCCAAAGATGGGGCAAGCACAGCTTCTCTGGGCAATCCGTGCCAGGGCCTCAGCACCCTTACAGCCAAGAATTCATTCCCAATATCCCATCTGCCCTATCTCAGTGGGAAGCTATTCCCCCTTGTCCTGTCCCTCCAGGCCCTTGTCCCAAGTCCCTCTCCAGCTTTCCCAGGCAGTGGAAGGGGCTCCAAGGTCTCCCCGGAGCCTTCTCTTCTCCAGGTGAACACGCCCAGCCGGTTAGCCTCTGCGCCGGAGGGGCTGCAGAGGAACTGGGTGGGTTTGGGAGTCCTTTGGGAGAGCAGCGCCTCCAGCTACCCCTGCGGAGCCCGCGAGGAACCCCGCCGGGGACAAGGACCGGGGCTGGCCCCAAGGAGCCCCTGCCCGCCCGGGGTGCTGGGGGTGCCGAGGGTCCCCGGCGGGCCCCTTGGCTGCCCAGGAACCCCGGCCAGGTTCCGAGGCCCTCCCGCCGCCCGCGGGGCCCGGCACTGACCGCCCAGGATGAAGCTGCCGACGGCGGAGATGAAGCCGCTGAGGAAGGAGTTGAAGGGGAAGGTGCCGACGCCGAGGCAGTATCCGAACTGCAGCGCGCCCGTGAGCAGCACGTAGAGCAGGAAGGCGTCCAGCGCCTTGAGGCGCCCGGCCGTGCCGCCGCCGTACTCGGACAGGAACCGCCGCGCCACGGCCCGCACCGAGCCCGCCATGGCCACACCGCACCGCCCACTGACGTGGCGAGCCGCAGATGGCGTCACGCCATCCCGGCCGGCGCATGCGCCGGAGGCTCCGTGCGGTCCGCGCCCCCGCAGCTTGTCAAGAGCCAATTAGAGCCCGGAGCCGGCTGTTGCCAGGCAGATTAGATGGCGTCTCCGCCCCGGAGCCGTGGATCCCGGCGGCCCAGGCCCCGCGTCCCGGGAATGGCGCGTTCCGGCGGGACGTGCTCCGGCCGGGGCAGGGAGGGGCAGGCTCAGCGGGTTCGTGGGCGTTTGCTGGGGATCCCGCTTCTCCCAGGAGGAGCTGGACTCGTGTCGCCTCGCTCAGAGCTGGGGAAAGGCAAACCGCTGCTTTTCACTGCTGTTGGTTAAAAACCGTCACGACACGGAGCCTGAAGGGGGAGCAAAACGATTCTGCTCTGGAGGGGGGAACGACTTGTCAGTGAATGCGGAACAGAACTTTCCTGTTTAAATCATTCCAGCCTTCCCGTCTCTCCCAAACGAGGGATGTGCTCAATTTGGGGAGCATATAGCCCCGAACGGGCTCTGCAGTGAAGACAGGGCCTTTTCCTGTCATAGAATCACAGACTGGTTTGGGTTGGAAGGGACATGAAAGCTCATCTCATCCACCCCCTGCCATGGGCAGGGACACCTTCCACTACCCAGGTTCCTCCAAGCCTGGCCTGGACCACTTCCAGGGATGGGGCATCCACAGCTTCTCTGGGCAACTGTGCCAGGGCCTCGCCACTCTATTATAGTAAAGAACTTCTTTCTAATATCTCACCTAAATCTCTCTTCATCGCTTAAAACCATTCTCCCTTCTCCTGTCACTATCTGGCCATGTAAAATGTCACTCAATCTTTTTTATGACCTTCCTTTAAGTACTAGAAGGTCACAGTAAGGTTTCCCCAGGGCCTTCTCCTTTCCAGGCTGAACACCCCCAGCTCTCTCAGGCTGTCTCCAGCCTTCTGAGCATCTTTGTGGCCTCCTCTGGACCCCCTCCAACAGGTCTGTGTCGTCTTGTGTTGAGATCTGGACACAGTGCTCCAGGTGGTATTTCACAAGGGCAGAGCAGAGGGGGACAATTCCCTCCTTGACCTGCTGACCACATCTGTTCTGATGCAGCCCAAGATGCAGTTGGTTTTCTGTTGCCAGTGCACATTGTTGGTTTATCTCCAGCTTTTCATCCACCAGAACCCCTAAGTCCTTCTCAGGGCTGCTCTCAATGAGTTCTTCTCCCAGTCTGTTTGGAGAACCCTGACCCAGGTGTATCACCTGGCACTTGGCCTTGCTGAACTTCACGAGGTTCTCATGTCCCACTTCTCAAGTTTGTCCAAGGTCCCTCTGGATGTCCCCTTCCTTCTGTTGAGTCACCTCCACCACTCAGCTTCCTGTCATCTGCAGACTTGCTGCCATCTTACAGAAGTGGTGTCTGTGTGTCACTCGAACGACACTATGGCTTCAGTCCTGTAGCATGAATCTTTGGAGACCTTGTCCCTTCTAACTCTTGTGCTTGCTCCCCATGGATGTATTTTCCTTACCTGTGCTTTGGATAGAGACATAAATACCCCCAAGAAACAATTCTTGTATTTGTGTGGTAGGGAAAGCACCCAGCTGGGGGTTGGGCAAGGTACGCATTCCATGTTTTGTTTTCAATTTGTGCGGTGTTTCCTCTCGGAGGTCCATGTCTGTAGGCAGTAGGGCACAGCTGGGGATGTTCTCAAGTGCCCCATCATCTGCTCATGCCTCCAGGGCCTCCTGGAGGAGCCTCATCCTATAGAAGAGACTTTCTACAATTCTGAGTGGAGTTTCAGCATCCAGGAGATGGGATTCACAGCATGGGTTTGCTAAGACACCATCTGGGAGGTTCCCTGTCTTCCTTCTACAGCCCCTGGTATCCTGGTGTGTTGAAGTCTCACCACTTGTGGACGATGGGACCTGAGCATGCATATTACCCCAGGGTTTCTCTGCCAGTGCCCATAAGGTGCTTGTGAGCTTTTTTCCTTAGTCATTGGCCATTTTTTGTGGCATCTCTGGGAATAATCATTTGTCTTGTCACAGGAGGAAAAGCATGTGTGGGAATGGATTCCACAGCCATGTCCCTTGCTTTTTCCCCCAAATGCCAGTAGCTGCAGCTCTTGCTGAAGTCCTCTGTAGGATCTCCTCCTCGCCTCACCAAACCCAGACAGCCCTATGGCACTACGTCCTGGGTGAAGATGGACACTGCAGTCTTGGGGCACTCCAAGAATTTTGGTGGTGCTCAGGATTGCTGGGACTTGTGGGAACTTTCCCTGCTGCTGAGTGAAGAAAAACAGGCTGGAAGTGATCTCCTTTCATCAGAGAACACCTGCATTTGGTCCCTCCATGGCCCTGAAGAACAGTGTTTTGGGAGGGAGATAATTGGTACCCCAGAGCTGGGCTGCATGTCAAACCCTGGAGAGATGTGCAATGGAGGGGTGAATTATAAAGTGCTGGACCTCCAAAAGGTGATGGTCAATACTGAAAACTCAAACTGGCAGATAGTTATTAGTGGAGTCCTTTGGGAATCAACACTGTTTTTATTAACAGCCTGGATGGTGGGACAGAGCTCACTCTCAGCTAGTTTGTGGATCATACCAAGTTTGAAAGAACAGTCAATAGCATGGATAGCAAGGACTTGACAGGCCAAGAAATGTATCAAAAGAATCAGCACCAAATTCGTTGAAGTTTAGAGCAAAGTCCTGATCTGGGATAACCTCGTGGGACATAAGAGACTTGGGACTGATTGGCTGGAAAGCAGCTTTGCAGAAAGAGCCCTGGAGTTACTGTGAGCAGGTGAACATGAGTCAGTAAAGAAGGTGTTTTCTGGGTCATCTTAACAAGAGCATAGGTCAAGGAAGGTGATTCTTCTCCTCTGTTCAGCACTTGTGAAAGCCCTTCTGGAGAACCAGCTCTAGTTTAGGACTCCCCGGGACATGGCAGACTTTGGTATACTGGAGCAAGTCTGGGAGAGGTGGAGGCCACAAGGCATGGTGCTGAGACAGCTGGGTTTGTGCTGTTTTGAGAAGAGAAGGCTCAGGTGGGACCTTGCTGTGACATTCTAGCTACCTTTTGGCGGGGTGTATAAAAGGGTCTTCTTGCAGGTGCACAAAGATAGGATGGGAACCAACGGACAGAACACAAAAAATTTTAGTTAGATATTCAGAAAAGATTTTTCACAATGTAGCCAAACATTGGAATAGGGATGCTGAAAATTTCTTTAATGTCTTGTTGATTTTCAGAACTGAACTGTAAAAGGCCTTGCACAGCTGCTACAGTTTGGTCCTGCTTTGAGTTGAATCACAGATCTCCAGAGGACTTTTTCAAGTTATATTACTCTGAGATTTTTTATAATCTAGTAATTCTTTAAGCGATTATTTTAAAAACACCCTACAAGGACCCTTTAGTCAGGCATTCCCACTTTCTGCACTTCTAACACCCTTGCAACTCCCACAGAGATTCTCTGCCCATTTTTCTCTAGCGCTACTTCTTTTTGTTTCCCCTAAGCATCTTTGCCTCTGTCCTATGTTGTTCTTCTCTGTCTAGGACCAACTTCAGATTTAGTATCTAAAATACTTTTAATTCCTCATGACTGAGTCAGACAATTAACATCTTAGAAAAATACAACTAGACAACTACAAAACTGATCGTATTGTTCTCAAGGCCTTTGAGAAGAAACTGATGGTCATCACTCTACCTAAAAACCAGGAATGAATACTCAAAGATTATTTGAGATTTCTTGTCTGAATTTGAGATTTCTTTTTGGACTGTCAGATGGAAGTTCTTACGTTTTTCCTCACTCAGTGCTATTCAAAATCCATTTCTTCTGCTGCATCCATGCTAACTCAAAAACTTCTGAAGCTTTTTACTTGTGCTAATCCTTTCTCCAATGTAGAAGTAAAGTAGATAAGACCTCATAGGCAGAGATTTGCAGACTTCCTAGTTAGGAGATTTCTGCAGCATGACCTGACAGCCTCACCAAGTCAGCACAACCTGACTGTTGAAGGAATTAATTGTTTTTAAATTAATGGATTGTCTATACCCCCCTTATCTGAAGTAATTCAGTTGCTGTCATGATTTACCATGTCCTGCTTATCTGACACAGCTTGGTGAAGAGTAAGTTGTCCAACACAAAGGTGTCTAATTCAGTAACTATCCCTTTTGGTGAGTGGTGAAGGAATTAAACTCAACCTGTGAATTCCTTCTCTCATGAAGCAAGAAAATATCAACAGTCAAAATGAAGTTTTGATTCCTGCAGAACTGAGATTTTCAGAAATGATTGTTTGTCCCTTCCTCCTCTCCACAGCTACAAAATGAGCTGACAGAGATGAGTGCGCCCTAATTTAAGTAAGGATCTGGGATATGCCTTCTCACTGACTTAGTAATTAACTTGGTTAGTGTTTCCTCTGCTCACTTTAGATATCTGCTTTGGGAATCCATGTTAGTCACTTTATTCCTAAAAGTGAAGAGAGAACAACGGATGGTGCCAAAGGGTGGTTTAATACTCTAGTCACCATCCCTGGAAGTTTTCAAGAAATTAATAGATGTGGCACTTTGTAATATGCTTTAGTGGGCATGCTGATATTTGGTCCAAATTACCTTGATGATCTTGGGGGTCTTTTCCAACCTTAATGATTCTATGACTCCTGTCTGACGTTGGTGCTTTGAATTCAGTACCTGGTGGTACTCACAGTAGCTGTTCTAAGAGAGGAGGAATGTTCTCCCTCACTTGTCATGCACTTGGGATCAGATAACCTATTGAATAAGCACATCCATAGGTGTAGACTGGAAACTCACTGGCTGTGGAGCAACTCTGCACACAGAGCTGTGGTTCGTGGGGGCTGACATGCTGAACAGGGGGTCTCTGTGACACTGAGGGGTCACTGCAGTCTGGGCTGCATTCACCCGCTGTTCCAGACTGGTGCTAAATTCATGTTGCTTGACACTAGGTATCTGGAGAACTGTGCACAGCTCCCCACACCCAGTAAAAAAAACCGGAAGATTTTATTAAAATGGTGTGAGACCAGTGGAAGACAAGCAAGTTGATCAGAGAACTGGGGCACATGATACATGAGGAGAAGCAGAGAGAAGACAAAGTCGAGAGGAGGGATCAGCTGTACTGTCCTCTGAGGGGGAGTTATGGACAAGTCAGAGCCAGATCTCTCAGAATAAGAGAAGTGGATCATAGCTTAAATTGAATCTCCACTGCACACAAGGATATAACTTCACAATGGAAATGCTGAAGCATGAGGGAAGTTGTGGTACCATGGGGAAGCTGAGGCATCTACATGCTTAGAGATATCCAAACTTACCTGGAGAAGGTCATGAGCAACCTTGGCCAGCTTTGAAGTCATCTTTGCTTTAGCTTGGGATTGAACCTCCAGAGGTCCTTCCCAATCTCACTGTCTCCATGGTTTGATTGCATTCTTGTTGTTCTTCAAACTTTCTCAAGTGTTTTCCCATGAAATGTTTTTTCAGATTTCAGTACCTAATTGGTCCCTGAGGTTTGACTTCGTGAGGAAACACAAGACTGTAATATGTTGCCACTTTTATAAAAAGGACCTGAAGAGAGAGGAAATTCGTTTGCCAAAAATCAAATGTCAAACTAAGTTAGGGAGAAGCATCAGACTAAGACTCCTTTTTGAAGCATCCTGCATTGTTGTAGGTATCCTGGTAACTATTTGGACCATTTCTTAGAGTTTGGGTGTGATTTTTTGAAGATAGGGAAAAATTAACGGGGCAGTGGTTTGGAAAACCGAACTTTTAGTCTTCAAACCAAAGTAAAAGCTTTTAGCTGTTATTGAAGTTGTTTTGTATTAGTGTTTTTTGAGAAATAACCATGGGATGGTGCTAATAAGCTCTGTGTTTTGCTGGAGAAATGGCACTAAGGGGAAAGATTTGACAGGAACAGTGTCATAAGAAGGGTTGTAGCATCCTAATTTATATCTATCTTTTTGTTGAGCATTTGAAGAATGAAAATTGAGTGTCATGTTTGATATGGGCTATGAGCTATGTAAGATGAGTTTGCTTTCCCTGGCAGGTCATTGTGTTGGTCTTCATTTCAGTAATTCAGAAATATCTGAAGTAAGTCAGAAATTAATTTAAACCAGATTAAAAGATCCAGACATAATAGATAAAATCTGGGAGACCTGAGTGCAAAACAGGACATGTCTCCTTTTAGGGCGAGGAGGGCTGGGAGAAAAAGGAGGGAGAAGTTGAAAAACCAAAGATGGGACCTGGTAAACCTGCAAGAAAAGAATGTGATTGAGTGGCATCAGACAGAGTTTTCAGGTTTCACTTAACTTCCATGAGGTAATGGCTACCACAGGGGTGGCTCTTGCAGTAGACTCGGTGCACTGGGCAGTGTACATGTCTGAGCTTGGGTTAGGGTGTTGTAAGTTGAAGGGGTACTTCGAGACAGGGATTCTGAAGAAGAAAAAATGTCCATCACCATCAGAGTTGATCCACTGAAGCTGTAGAGCTTCGGGCAAATGAAAAAAGAAGGACAATCTTCCCATGCTTTTTCCCATTCCCCCCTTTTTTACTTTTGCTTGCTGTAGCACCCATCCCTTTCTCTGTGTATTTTGCCTTCTCTCAGTGGTATCCAGATATCCTTCTCTTTGTAGCACTGCTGTCTTTCTGTCTGGCCTTTTCTCTGTAAAGCTTCTCCCTCCCCCTCCTCTCTCTCTCCCTTTTTTCTGTCTCCTTTTAACTGCAGTATGTTTCTCTTTTGCAATTCTAATATATCGATTAACTAATCTAATCTGCTCCAAAGTCAGTCTATAGTGTGATTGCATTCTTCTATGATAAGTCTCTGGACACAGTCAAAGGACTCACTGGGTGCATTTGGCTTTTTCCTGTGTTTGCTGGAGGGTGAATATTGTTAGAGCACTCAGAAATTCCTTGATCCCAAGGTCTGTAACAGTTTCTGCTCCTCCCTCAATTATACTGAGAGAGAACTGTAGGCATCATTTCTACTGGAATGAGGACTTAGTCTTACAAATGGAACCTGAGACTCCTTTTATATGAACATGATTTTTAAATGTGGTTCCTGTGGCTGCTCCAGTCTTTTACAAGGGGTTATTTCTGGTATTGCCCTCTAATGTTAGCAAAGCCAAACTGACAGGTGTTCAGTTGTTTTGCAGTAGTTCCCAAAACGACTCTTTTCTTTTCTCTTTCTGCTAGCAATGACGCCTCAATGAACCACACAAGATTAGTGGAATTTGTCCTCCTGGGGCTGGCCAACAGCCGCCAGTTGGAGATCATCCTCTTTCTGTTTCTCCTCATTGCCTACCTCTTGATCCTGCTTGGAAACATCACTGTCATCAGCATCACTCTTGTGAATAATTTCCTTCAGACCCCAATGTACTACTTCCTCAGGAATTTTGCCCTTTTGGAAATCACTTTCACCTCCACATTCATTCCCAGCACCCTCTACAGCCTTCTGACAGAGAGAAGGACAATTTCCCTGCCTGGTTGTTTCTTTCAGATGCTGCTTTTCTATTACTTGGGTACCTGTACTCTTTTCCACATGGCAGTGATGTCCTTGGACCGTTATGTTCCATTTGCCACCCTTTGCATTACACAACTATTATGAACAGCAGGTTTTGCCTGCAGCTGATCCTGGCGTGCTGGGCAGTGAGTTTTCTCTTGATGTTTCCTCCCACCATTATGACTGTCCAGTTGCCATTCTGTGGTCCCAATGTCATGAACCACTTTTACTGTGATACTTCCCTGTTGTTGCAACTGTCCTGCACAGACACAGGGTTCATTGAAGAACTGATGTTTATCACACTAATTATCGTCCTACCTGGTACCTTTATAGTAACTGTTGTTTCTTATGGCTGCATTATTATCACCATCTTCCATGTACCATCTTCTGCAGGTAGGAAGAAGGCATTTTCCACTTGCTCAGCTCACCTCATAGTGGTGATGGTATTTTACAGCACTTGTATTTACAGGTACATCCGCCCAGCACAGCGAGGCGGGCAGGACTCTGACAAAGTTCTCTCTTTCTTCTTCTCTGTGCTGACTCAGATACTTAACCCATACATCTACTCCCTCAGGAACAAGCAAGTCAAACAAGCTTTAAAGGAGAACATGCTGAAGGTGTGTTCTGCCTCCCTGAGGCAGCTGTGTATTGTGGAGTAGCCCATCCAAGTAACTGAATTGTGTCTCAGATGTGATATCAGTATTGTGTAACTGTGAATTAAAGATGCTGATTTCAAATGGGTTATGCTTCTGCATTTGTGCTAACCTTCTGTTAGCAACCAAAATATGCCAACACAGAAAGGATTTTTCAGCCTTCTAGTACCCAGCCTCAGCTTTGCCTCAGTATTTCAACTCCTTGCTGTGATGTGTTAGCCTTAGCTAACAAGAAAATTCCTACTCACTCCTTCGCCCCCCCACAGTGGGGTGGAGCAGAGGCAGAAAACGAGAAGAACTGAAACAAAAAGTCTCATGTGTTGAGATATAGACAGAGAGATGATTTACCAATGGCTATAAGGAGCAAAACATACTGGATTTGGGGAAGGCTGATGTAATTTATTGCCAATTAAAATAGTTTTAGCTTGTGAGAAACAAAGTTAAGTACTAAACAAACACCTCTACTTCCCCCTTTCCTGTGTTCAATTTTATTCATTTATTCTAGAATACTCCACCACTGTTCCAAGCAGTGCAGGGTGGGTGGGGAGGATTATGGTCAGTACATAGTTCTTCCCTTCTGCTGCTTCTCTCCTCTCACACTTTTCCCCTGTTCCAATGTCGGTTCTCTCAGGATTCAGTGAATATCTGCTCCACCAGAGATCATCTCCTCCTCCTCTGATCTTGCTGTTCTCTCTTTTGTTTCTCACACTTGTTATTCCCTTCTCCTCTCTCTAGCTGGCAATTCCTGCCCTTTCTTAGAGATGTTTTCCCAGAGGTGCCACCAGCTTTACTTGTAGGCTCAGCTTTGACTCATGCTGGGTCCATTTTGGAGCTGGCTGGAATTGGCTGTGTCTGGCATGGAGCAAGAAGTTCTGACAAAGGCCACACCTGCAGGCCCCTTGTTACCAGAATTTTGCCATGTACATCAACTGTGGACTAACACGGCCAAGTGACCCTAAGCACCATGCCCACACAACTTTTAAATCCCTCCAGGGATGGTGGCTTAACCACTTCCCTAGGCAAATTTTTCCAGACAACACGCTTGGTGAAGAAATTTTTCCTAATATCCAGACCTCCCCTGGCACAACTCAAGGCCCTTTCTTCTTGTGCTGCCACTTGTTACTTGAGAAAAGAGACCAACCCACACCTGGCTTCACCCTCCTGTCAGGGAGTTGGAGAGAGCAAGAATGTCCCCCATGAGCCTCCTTTTCTTCAGGCTGAGCCCCACCAGCTCCCTCAGCTGCTCCTTGTCAGACTTGTGCTCCAGACTCTTCCCCAGCTCCATTGCCCTTCTCTGGACACGCTCCAGCCCCTTCAATGTCTTTGTTATCATGAAGGGCCCGAAACACCCCAAGATTCGAGGCAAGGCCTCACCAGTGCGCAGCACAGTGGTCACTGTCCTGGTCCTGCTGTCACGCCGTGGTTGGTACAAGCCAGGTTCCCCTGTCCTTCTTGGCCACCTGGCCACATCCGGGCTCATGTTCAAGCTGCTACCAACCAGCACCCCCAGGCCCTTTCCCACAAAGCAGCTTTCCAGCCACTCTGTCCCAAGACTGGAGCACTGCAGGGGTTATGGTGACTCAAGTGCAGGATCTGACACTTCACCTTTTTGAATAATCTATTTGTCTTCCCCCAGAGCTCTTTGATGAAACTTGCAAGGTTGTGAAATATCGAGATCCTTGTAGTTTTAGAAAAAGTGCATAACCTCAAACATTAAAAGATCTAATATCATGATCACAACAGCTGTCCTAAGCTTTCTCAATTTCACCCCATGCCAAGGGACCCTGCAAACAAAGTGCACTGCTCCATTTTGTTATAGACTAATTTCATTGTTTATTCCTTGTCTAATGTCTAACGAAGAAACTGTGAGGCCAGTCTGGTTTATTGGATCCTTCTTAACAGATTTTTCCAACTATGAACTGCAGCCAACCAGACCTATTTTTTTCATGCGAATTGCCTAATTATCCTTTACTTCTGATATGTTTTTTCCCAAAGCAGGATTGATTAATATATGAAGAAAAGAATTGGAATTATGGTCAAAAGCCTTGTTTCAAGGTACACAGAAAAAAAGGAACAGAACACAGGACACAGAACAGCACTTGCAACCATGCAAATGTGAGGTTCAATGTCTGCTGCCAACACACCACTGGGAAGAAGCAAAAGCACTGTGTAATCACTGTGCTCTCACTTGTATACAAGCTGGCATAAGTCATAGCCTGGAGAAGAGGAGGCTCAGGGGAGACCTCATTGCTCTCTACAACTACCTGAAAGGAGGTTGTAGCCAGGTGGAGGATGGTCTCTTCTCCCAGGCAGCTATCAGTAAGACAAGAGGGCATGGCCTCAAGCTCTGCCAGGGGAGGCTTAAGTTGGATGTTAGGAAGAAATTCTTTACAGAGAGGGTAATCAGACATTGGAATGGGCTGCCCAGGGAGGGGGTGGATTCTCTGTCCCTGGAGGTATTTAAGAAGAGACTGGATGTGGCACTTAGTGCCATAGTCTAGTAACTGTGGTAGTAGTAGATCAAGGGTTGGACTTGATGATCTCAGAGGTCCCTTCCAACCCAGCTGATTTTATGATTATATGTTCAGAATAGAAGCTTTGGAGAAGGCTAATCAGAGAGACGTTTATGTCAAGTCACAAGGTGCAAAAAGAACCCCCTGGCTTTCTAAACTCCTTCTCAGAGAAGTGTGTCATTGCCCCTGGATCCAATCCCAGCCCCAGAGATGTGTAATTGAGCTTGTATGCAACTTTGTCCTGCAGGATTAAGGATGGCAAACCAAATATATTTATATCAATGAAATAAAGTATTTATTTAAATTGATGATGATACTGATTAGACTAAAAGACTAAAAGATATGGAGTTTAGACAAGCAGTGTGGGTTAAACAAAGCTGTTACAATAGTAAAGAATTCAAGTTCAGGCCAAAATGATGACATGACAGATGGAGCAATTTGACCTTTTACTCCCCTCCATGGAACGTCAGTGGGACAGGACACTTGCCAAGGGAGGGCCCCTGTATTGGGTCTGGCTGAGCTGGAGTTCGTTTTCCCACAGCAGCCCTCACAGTGCTGTGCTTTGCTTTGGCAGCTAGGAAGGTGTTGAGAACACATTGGTGTTTTGGCTACTACTGAGCTGGGCTGGCACAGCATCAGCACTGTAACATTCTGTCCTCGGTCAAGGGCAAAATCCTGGCAGGGGACCGAAGTAGGCCAGCTGACCCAAACTGACCA
>VZRE01017568.1:0-16914 GCA_013396775.1 Cephalopterus ornatus
GGTTGGACTTGATGATCTCAGAAGTCCTTCCAATCCATACGATTCTATGATTCTATGATTGTTGTACCTCAGTCAGTAAGCTTGAAACTATGAAAGAAACCACATAACTTCCAAGATATTTCTATTTTTTTTCCTCATTTTCCAAATTTACAGTTACTTACAGCATTCAGATGACTCAGTAAAGTTTGGAGAGGTACTTCCAACAAATCTGTTGAGTTTAAGTATACCATGACTTAATGACTACCATGATAATCAGAGAGCAATCATGATGCACTGGCCCCATAAAGAGTTCGGTCTGATGAATTCTGCACTAGCTCAGAAGTGCATTTAAACATTAAAAAGGCATCCAAGACTATAGTGATGAAAAATAACTGCCAAGAGAGACAGAATTTCACAACTCTTACCCTGGGCTTGATATAGTCGCGTAGTATGTGTCACATGGTGAAAAAAACAAACAACTTCTGAGAAAATCCTTCCATGAGCAACTCTTACGGTAGGTGGATCTGTAAAAATATAAGGCTACAAAAAGAAAATAGAAAGTCAGAGTAAGTATTTTCGAAGTTTTGCATAAACGTAATGTCAATAAATCAAAGTATTTAACAAATATTAAATAGTATTTTATTTTTTTACACTGTTCTATGTCTAAGTCTAGTCTAAAAGATTAAAATCAAAGATTATTCCCAATTTCAAATTCAGCAATTTCTCCTTAGAATCTCACTTTTCTTTAGCTGAAATTAGGCTGTCTCATTACATATTTCACAGGTATTTTATGAGGATTAATGGATACAAGGTCTACAGGCAAAGACACTAAGGTATTAATATTGCATACATCTGGGTGAAGCTTTTTTGCTATCTAAATTTTAATTGGTAACCAGTAATCAATTACTATACTTCCATAGTGGCTAACAGTTTACTATATCAGTGGTATACCTTGCACAAGGAAAGCTGCCTCTACCTTGTCTTATGGATCAATTTGCATATCCTTTTGAAAAAGAAAGCTTTTTCTTTGTCAGAAGCAGCTACAGGTGCCAGTGGAGCTCCTTGGAATGCAGGGTAGGGCTGGGAATCATTAAGAAATGTCAGTGAGGACAGTGGCTTATTACTAACACCTCCCAAAGAATAGGCCAAATTTTGCATATTCGTAGTCAAATCACAGAGATGAAGAAAATTATTTTTCCAGGTAGTCAGGATATTTTGGGTCTTGGCTAGGCAAATGATGTTTTTTAAAAACAGTTGATCCCAAACTAAACTGTATACATCAGCTGGAAATAGATGGGTGGCTGCAAAGGTAAAAAATGGGTTAAATACCGAGTGTGTACAATGCCAAAACTGAAAATACAAAACATGCAACTACTTCTATAAGGAAACAGCTATAAATAAAGACTTGGTTCAAAAAAACCCCATCCCAAATACTTGAAAAGCATGTTATGCAGAGAGATCTAAGCAGAAAGCTCTCAGAGGGTGACTGTCTCCCTTCTGTATGTACCAATGTCATAAGGACAGATCATGGTCTTTCTTCAAGCAAAAAAATCAAAGATCAAATGTATCTTGAGGAAGGGCGGAAACCAAGCTTGCATATATACAGACACATGTTAGAGAAGAACAAGTACAGGTACATATCATCCCATATTCTTTGAGCATATAACTGCATGTATATTTGCAGTGAAGATTTCAGGAAGTGTTGTATAAAAGAAGAAATGAAAGAGACTTTTAGAGACTAAGTCTGCCTTTTCCATTCACATACTTACTCTTAGAGCTTCAGACAGAATACTGTTTAATAAAAGCTTTGCCAGTGCTCCAAGAAACAACTCTGCAGCTATGAACTACAGGAATACTTTGTTCAGGAGTTTGAAAGAGGAATTATATTTGCTTACACTTTGATAAGATGGTTTGGTTTAGGGAGAGAGGCTTTTTTTCTACTGATCACCTTACCCAGTTCACCAATACAAACCCTCAAAAGAGTGTTTTGGAGTTCTTGATAGTCCACATGAAAAAATTATTAAATACTTCTATGGGGTCTCATCTTGTCAACAAGACAGACAAATGTTATTTATTATGAAAAATCAATTTGCTAGCTGACAAACACATAAGGAGTATGGTATTCAGAGGGCACATAAGCCAGATGAACTAATATGTTGAGATAAACGGAATTTGAAAACCAGATCTTCGGTTAAAATTTGAGCTATTAACAAGATCCATAACTGTAAACTGAATTTGCCCCTTTTGGCAGAAGAGGTTGCTATCTCCTTTTCTATCGCACATAGGTAGAGAGGACACTCATTTAATCTGTGACTATATGCTCCTGGAAGCTCAAAATCGCACAGAGGAACGGGATTACTAACCAGAAGGTGGAATAATCAAACTCTTCAAAATCCTACTTGCAACACAAAGATACTTGAGTTAGCAATGAAGGACTGAAACAGCAACTAAAGGAACTCTCAGACAATGAACTGAGAAAGCTGAGGTCTTCAGGATGAGCAAATACTCTCAGCAATTTATCTAAGGAGAATGTTACTTACACAAATAGCAGCCTGAAGTAACACCCATTTTATGGTATTATTTCTGTTGTTTGCACAAATATTTCTCACTAGGACTCTCATTGGAGCCAATCAGCAGAATGAAGAGGTGCTAGATGAGTGACAAAGGAATGTAAAAGACTGTGCACTTAGTAGAAAAAAATTACCTGAAGTAATTTCCAAAACCAAACAGTGAAAAAACCCAAACCAAACAAAAAAAAAAAAAACAAAAAAAACCCCACAAAAACAAAAACAAACAAACAAAAAACCCCATCCCACAAAACAAAATGAAAAAATCACTTAGAAGAACTCTTTTCCATTGAGCTTTTTAGTACAAAACATGATGGTGAAATTGACAACAGCTATCAAAATACAAAGAAAGCTGAAATGAGATGGATTTAACAGCTCTTGGATTCTGTGCTATTGCCACAAACACTAAGTTCACACAAAAGAGCCTCAAGGCTGCACAGCTAGCCAAATCAGCTTCTCTTCTGAAGATAAGGCAACCACTCACACCATTCTGAACTATACAGAAAGATGAGTTGATAGAAAAGGAACTGTAATCTTGCAGCTATTGCGTGAAACTAATTTTTTTTTTTAAATAATAAGTCATAATTTCACTAGCACATGCATTGAGAGAAACGCATCAAAACCAGTTTGCAAGCCTGTAATTCAGACACAGTGCTACGAAAAGGCACAAAGGAGCAAGATGACTTACAAAGGCAGATGCTATCCTGTGGTTTTGAGGATCAGACAAGTTCTTACTGATACAAAGAGTGGCAATATGATGTATACGCAAGTTCTTAAGGATGACCGATGTTTCCTGATTGTTGGGCAAACAGGAAAAATGAAGGAAAAATGCGGTACTGACAGAATGGGAAACCCTTTTAATTCATATTTAGTGCTTAAAAAAGCACTAATCCTAGAAAGTGATTTGTTGATAGTCACCAGGAGACATACTGAGTACAGAACCTATAAAGAGATAATTGCCCAAGTTTGCCTCACCAAAAATATTTCAATGAATCAGACTTTTAAGCACGAAAACATCTTTATGCACTGAATGTGCAATTAGTCTCATATTATTGCAAAGATCCTTGGAAAGATGCACAGGCCTGTGAACTGATCCTCGTCCTGGACCTGAATCATGAAGATACTTTTGACATGAAAGTGTGACTGAGAGGCAATGTGGAAAGAAAGAATAACAACACTTATTTGCAAAACTGACTTGGTAAAGCCCTGGTCTGAATTCAGTATTAAGTCTGCTTTGAAAACGAGCTTGGACTAATAGACCTTCCAGCATGAAGGAATCTGTAATTACTCACACCTTAAATTAGGAATGAAAATATTTTGGTCTTGTATCCAAACTGGTTAGTCTCAAGACTTTACACTCTGTAGAGTTAAAATAAATAGTTGTTATAAAATCCGCTCCACTCAGCTCCACTGGAATGAAATCCATTGTACAAGATTCAGCAGCCTGCTAGGGCAGGTTTTGTTGTGTCTGGAAAGCAGTATTTTTCAGAAACAAGATAACAGAAATATGGGCCAAAGGGTCCAGAAACCATTTTTCTATACTCATATTCAAGAGAAATATGACAACCTTCCTTTGAAAGAAAGTGGGCAGGGGGGCTGGGGAGAAGACGGCTAGAAATTTTAAGGCAGAATACTTGGAGTAAAATAATAACCCATGGTTGCGTAGGATATCTTAAAATAATCAAAGCAGGTTCTAGAGGATGGAGATAACTGGAGAGATACTGTCATCTAAAGTTCTAGTGGCTTGTATTGAAGACAGCATGGCATAATGCAGCCTGAAAGTATGAAGCATGGGCAATAAGCCTTTCCCCTTGTAGTCAAGTAAAGCACTACTAAACCTCTGGTTATTGTGGTCAGGAAATTTCTGGTAGTGCAGTACACTGTTGATGTGGATGTCAAATAAACTATGCCCAGGGGAAAGTTTTGCAACACAAGTGAATTGCTCTCAATAGGTCTGAGTTTTAAAAGAGAACTCAAGACAAAGCTTTCCAGAAAAGTTGTTCCTCAATAGCAGATTACTTTTCACTTGACAGGATTTGAGATTAGACTGGGATAATCTTTTAACTCTAGCACTAGAAATCCTGCAGGGGAAAAAAAAAAAAAAATCTCTTTTCTTATATAATCTGTTAGTATACGAGTACCTATTGGAGCTAGTACATATGCAGAATCCTACACCTAGCTGCCTGAGGGAGAATCAAAATTTCCTGGGTCTACAAAAAAACGTCACTTTGATATTGAAAAAATTATTTGTGAAACAAAAAAGGTCAACTACTCACATTGATCCCACAAACACTTATCATCTGACTCTTTGGAAAAAACCCTGCTTTTTTCTATTTCCTACTGATATTAAACAGGGTTCATAAAAAGTCATCACATATTGTCTTGAATACATAGAAGAAAATCTAGGCATTTAACAGTTTCAAAGTTTATTGAATGCTGTTTTCTTTCCCCCTTCCCCCCCACCCCAGATCTACAGATATACAAAATCACAATAGATAAAAACATGTTTCCCCTTCATAGACGGGATGCTTTGTTTGTATTTGTTGTGAGGTCCAAGGAAATTCATTTCTTCCACACCTTGGTAACACTAGTAATCAGTAAAGCAGCACTGCCAGTTAAAAAAACTAAGATGCTGCCTTTTTCCCTGGTGCTTTCCTTTTGTTCTATTTTGCAGAAAATACAAAGGCAGGTAGGAGGACTGTCCTATCTCTAGAGCTGCTCTCATCAGTGTTCTGGACTTCGCACTGGTGTCCTGGTCTGAGAGTGCTACTGAACTGGCTTCACAGTTTCACATTTCAGAGACAGCAGGGTCAGAATATCCCTTTGCAAGACCCTGTGCCACAACCCCAATGGCAACGTTTGCCACGGTGTCATATACCCTGAAGTCCAGCAATTCTTTCCAGAGCCGTGACAAAAAGATACCAGTGCTCTGTGTAGCTTCGATTTAATACTCTGCAAATCACTGTCACTAACTCAGGACAGTGCTTATACTAGAGGCCTAACCACTTCTCAGCAAGAGTGCATGCCTTGCAGCACACCAAGCTTGTTTTAGGTCAGAGATGAGGATGATAAATCCAATGAAACTCTTGAAAGGTTTAGATCCATGTACATCATCTGCAGAAAACATCTACTCGTAACAGCCTACTGATGACCAGAAATGCATTGTATCTGTCTATTGTTCTAACTGCAAACCTAGAATATTACATCTCTGAGTTTCCTAAATTAAACTGGCAGAAGAACCCAACAGCAAAAAGTCACTATTAAGTACTATGGTTAGATAGATGATTAAATTAAATGAAGAAAAATAATTTCTGACCATTGCAGAACTAAAAATAAAGTAACCAAAAGACTTATCAGATGACAAATTAACCAGTTAACAAAGGCAAAGACAGGATATAACTGTATTCATATGAAAGGAAAATAATCCAACATAAAAAATAATCATTCTTTGCAAATTTTGCAGGAATACATAGGGTGAGCGGGATAGGAAAAAAGAAAAACAAAACACCTAGCCAAAAATCACGAAAGTTGCCTGTAATCTACCCTATTGCCAATTCAAAGAAGGACTGAGAAAATGTCAGTCAATCCATATCACACTGAGAACCCTGAACAGATGGTGTTTCTTTTAAGACAGAAAGTGTTAGTTCAAACTGTTTTAGAAACTCCTATAGAATTACGTTGTTATTCCCAGTGGGACAACTTAATTAGTGTTATTAAAATGCAAGCCAAATGAGCCTTATGGTAAGGCATAATATTAATGAAGCAGAATTTTCAGGAGCATCGTGATTTCATTTTTATTGCATAAAATGTTACAAAAGCTGAACACCACCCTTTTTAATGTTAACTAAAAATGCACTTTAATTTCATTTTTTTTTCTAACTGCTCTTGCAGACATGTGATAGACCTTTTTTGTTTAAGTCATACCATTTTGCTACCTAGATTTTTCCAGATTATTTTTATAAAGCAAATAGCTTAATAGTGTAGTTAAAATTACATAACTTCTAGATTTAGTGACTATTGTTTTTACAAGAAAAAGATGGACTAGCATATATAATCAAAGTAGTTAGTGTGACCATACAGCAGATGATACGTAAAAATTAAAAACTATAAGCAATATTTTTCAGGTATTCACAGATCAAAACCACTGACATCTAAAATTAAGAATAAGTAAAGCCTATTTAACATATCTGAAGTAAACAGTTAAGAAACTAATAGTTTAAAACTCTCAATTCACAGACTTCAAAACATGTGCTTCTAGGAGAGACTGCTAAAAGAAAAGGAAACTGTTCTGTCCTTTGCAGACTGCTTTACAGATATAACAGGAAAAAAAAACAAAGAAAGTCTAACACTCTTCTGTGCTTAAAAAACCATATAATGATTACTTCTGCTTATTTCCTGAAATGGTAAAGATAGAACTGCCAGTTTTCCTTATGCATGCAACTTAGGTTTTCACCAAAGAAACGCAGTAGAAGAAATATGCTGCAAACTAGCTAGCTTCATAAATGTTCTTTATTTTATCATTTGCTTTCTGAAATATCACCTTTCAAGTTCCAAAAGGGGTATAGTAGATTCCGTACGGTAATTAAGTCAGTGTAAAAACACTGCCATCTCTAAATTTCCAGTTTTAAAAGTAATAGGACTATGATGGTGCTCTTCAGTAATTACACAGCTAAAAATACAGATAACCCTAGGCAACTAAATCAGAACAGTTCCTTCCTACTCTGTCTTTACATTCACCAATCGGGACTCAGTTTCTTAATTACTATATTAAACTAAATATGCTAATATCAGCTTGAAAAGTACTGTGCTCTGAACCAGAAGCTCCTCATTCATAATAAAAAAATATTAAAAATCAGAAAAGTGAAGAAGCAGAAATAACTCAGTACAAATTTCACCATGAAAAGTGGCTTCTTTTATGGTTGATGACTTCTTTTATGGTATGATTAATGGTCACATCTCACTGGATTACTTGCAAGGACAACATCTTAAATTTTTTGGTGAATCATAAATATTCTCCATATTTTTACATTTTCAGATTTTTACTGTATTTCCTACTCTGATCTAGGGTTATAAAGTACGGACTCTTGCCAATCATTTCAATAACTGATGTCAATATGTCTATCCACACAATTTTTATTTCAGTTTTGAGAAAAAACAGCTCTTCCAATCTGTATTTGCAGAATGTTTCAAGTTACTTCAAGATTATAATCTCTTTGCAAACAGAAGGTTTACCTTGGCATCTCCATCTGGTAGGAAGAGATAAGCTCCACTTTTATCTCGGTTACTTGTAGTTCCATACCAAGCAAACTCCACCTTCATTTGATGGTTTTTACCATCTTCTTTGGTATTTATTTTCTAAAAGGACAAAGATTCATGTTTAAAATAGTTGACACACTTAAGTTTCCACAAATAAGCACAGAAATTCTCAAAAAAAAAGTCAAATATAGGGTTTTGAAATAAAATGCAACACACCTCCAGTAATCCAGACATTCCCGAAAACCACAGTTTCATGTATGCATTTTCTAAGATTATATTATCTGCAGAATTCTCCATCTCTTTTATCTTGAAAATTCTGTCTGCCTTCTCCTGCCTACTATTCCTTGTGTATATATTGTAGTCAGCTAAGACTGCTTCTGAACTCTCATCCGCCAAAAGCTGGTAAACTCCAATCCCAAGAGGTGGTAGATGGGCCACAAAAGAGATCTGTTGGGAGCAAATAAGAAGCCATTACTAAAAATAGAAAATAACAACTGTTTACACTGTATTTATGCTGAGGGTAACTCCTTTCTTCATGAATAATTTTAGGATGGCTGAATTTTTCCCACAGTACACAAATGAATATGAAATTACAAATGACATTCCAAAATTAATAGCTGAATGCTAAGAAGAATTAACAAACAAAAATATCTGCATCACTAATTTGCCTGGTATCAAGATCATCATTATATTATGCAATAATAATTTTGAATCTTGTTAAGAAAGAATGTTAGCAGTAATGTGCAGTTCTGAGCATCTTTGCTGTTTATTGGAGATGCATGAGTACTGGATCAAGTACACACAGATCTTACTTACAACTTAAGTTTAAAATTTACGTTTAAATATACACAAATTTAAATAACTAAATACAAGGCAAGTGTCTCATTTTTACTCTCTGGTTATTTAAGAGCTATAATCTGCAGGGAGGAGTAATATGCCAGGTGCATCTCCAAAGCAATTTGCTTAGAATTGGAGGTCCAGATAAGTAATTTTATTTCCTCTTCTTCAGACAATAACTGTTAATTATTGTGCTGGTTTTGTCTGGGACAGACTTAAATTTCTTCATAGTGCTTGGTTTTAGTATTGACCACATTGATAATACAGGGATGTTTTAGCTACTGCTGAGCAGTGCTTATGCAGCATCAGCACTTTCTGCTTCTTATGTTGCTCAGGCTGGGGGTGCACAAGGGGCCTGGAGGGGACACAGCCAAGACAGCTGACACCAACTGACCAAAGGGATACTCCAGGCCAAGTGGCATCACACTCAGCAATAAAATCTGTTGGAAGAAAGACGAAAAGAGGGATGTTCAGAATGATGGCACTTCCCAAGTCACCGCTACGCATGATGCAGCCCTGTTTTTCTGGGGATGGCTGCCCACAGGACACAGTGAATGAATTCCCTACTTTACTTCCTTGTGTGCACAGCTTTTGCTTTATCAAGTGAACCATCTTTACCTCAACCCACGAGTTTTCTCACCATTACCCATACAATTCTCTCCCTCATCCCACTGAACCAGTGAGCAACTGGCTGTGTGTAGTTGAGCTGCTTAACTAGGTTTACACCCAATAATTATTCCTTTGGGACACAACTGAGAGACACTTATGGAATTATCTTTGCAGGAATATTATTCTGAAAGAAGTTCCTATGTCAAAAGGAACCAGAATGTAAGCCTGAAAGTAATCAAGTAGTATTACAATAACACACCACTACTGTATCACTAGGAATTTAACAAAATAAATTTCTGATGTGGACAATCTTCTATAATGACATATGACTCAAAAATTTTTAGAATCTTTCCTTCAAAAAAAAAAATCCAAGATGTGGACTCAAAGACATATGTCTAGCTTGAGTATCTGGAAGAGAGAAAAAAAAAATCTGAATCTAAATGCTTAAGTCATTGTCCTTACAAGACCTTCCAGCTGGAGTGCTTGAGAACATACCGGCTGTGTGACAGTGTGTATAGACCACCACTTGAAGAAAGAATCAGCTTTAGAGAGTCAAGGGAAAAGACAAACATCCAGTATTTTCTGTTCATGAAGCTGAATCTCATCCTTTAAATGTAATACATCATATCACAAAGGTTTACTAACTTATCAGTTTAAGAAAGTGAATGTTGAATTCTTGTATGTTTTTTAATTTTTTTTTTTCTTAAAATGACTGAATGGTCTACAGAAGATAAAATTGCCAATATATAAAGTATGCTTTTCATTTTCTTCAACTATGAAGGTACAATATCTGTCAAAAATACTTTAATGCTTTTTACTTGATTTGAAGTAGTGTACCTGATATGCTTCATGTGATACTGTAGTTGCTCCATCCCAAACAGCGCTAATCTGGACAGTAACAGGTTTTCCCAACGGAGACAATAATTTAACTTTGGGTGAATTCACATGGACTGAAACCATTGAAAATCGCTCTTGTTCCACAGGATTATATATCAAAAGGTATCTGAAAAAACATATTTACTAAATTAGCTCTTGGAAACCAAGTTTCCTCCTTCAAGTTTAGTATTACTGCACATAAATTTTACATACAGAGCATTAAAACAACATTAGAACAACAGGTACATATCACAACAAATAAATATACAAAACATAGCCAGGAAACAATGGATATTCAACATCAATTCTTTGCAGGTCTTCTTTTCTTAATGCTACTATTTCTACAAGAAATTTTGAATATACCTTCCAAAAAAACCCACGTTAATTTATCATATTAACTACTAAAGAATTTCTATTACAGTTGCAAGCACAGTCAAGATATTTAAGGGCATTTTAAATGTATTTTCCAGGCTGAACTATTAAATTCTCATCCACAACTGCTTCCTCCTTAACACAGTTTAGAAACAATGAAGTAATGAACAAAACTTGCTGTACATATATATATATATGTGAAATATACTCATTAAAGAACCTAGTTTCTCTCTGCTCTAAGGGAAAGTACAAAATTATTTAAATTATGATTTACCAACATTCATTATGGCAACTGTTTACATATCTTCTTATCAGGTACATATGGAATAACTGGTTTTTTATGTAATCGTATGCCTTTTCTTCCATTTGAATGCAGATTATATTATTAACTAAAAGAATCAGTCCTGAGCTGAACAGAGTGACTCTATTTGCCTATATTTTTTTTAATCATTATTACAGATTCATATATTGTAAGTATAGAAAAATGAAATGATACCAGAATATTTGTGCCTCACGCACCTGCAGGACTATCACTGTACTTCATGTCTTTTCATTGACAAGCTCAAAGGATGCACTATTTACAACTGTCCCCTGAAGTTTCCCTCTGCTCATGTCATCCTTTAAACAAAGAACAAAAATTCTATCTTCCATCTTCTTGATCCTCCCCACTGTAAAGCACAATTTACTCTTCCATGAGTATCTTTCGATAGTTTCCATGATACCCATTTCTTATTTATCAAATCACTCCTTCAGCATTTCTTCTGAGTAGATTCTCCTCAGCACTCTGCTCCATTTCCTACACAGATTCTTCAGGGTTTAGTCAGTGGTTTTCTTTCCCTTGCTTTCCCATTTAACCTTCAAATTTCATTACCACCTCCACAGATCAAACCACTTTACCTAGAATTGTCTCCTTCCACCCAAACTACAAATTTGTGACTCAGGTCTTTGACTTAAAGATCACCTGTAGCTGGAACCTCTTTCCATAATCTCACATTCTGATTGTAACTCTTCCTTCCTTACCTGTACATTTAATTGCTCTGTGCTCCATTATTCATTAGCCTGGCACTGCAGCTCAACTAAGATCCTGTGAACAAGTTACTTACATAGCTAAACCCTTTAGTCTTTTCTCTTTTGCAACATCAGCTCTGTACAGACTGAGGGTAGCCCTCTTCTACACTTCTCCAGAAGAGAGTAAGTTCTTCCTGGCACCATAAACACTGGCAAGCAATGGACAAAACTGCTGAGATGACACTTTGGAAATTAGGAAACAGTAAAACTTCAGAGCTGAGAGACAGCAGCAAACTGCTTTGAGGTAATAAGGAAACACACATCTCCTTAGTCTGAGACTGAGGACTTCTATGCAATTATGCTGTAGCATCAGACTTCAGTTTATCTACCACTGTACCAAGAATGTAATACAGACAAACAAGGAAAATCCTTCCTTTTTCTCCATAGTGCTGAAAATTCTCAACTACTTTTTTTCCATCCTGTTCTTTGATTTTTTTGCAACACTACTCTAATTTTAACAAACACGGTTTTGCTCTACAGATACGCAGAATCCTAAGCAGGCTATTGTTTTCCCCTTATCATTTCACTGGCTTCCTCTTTTTTCCAGTATCAAACTTTGCCTGGTAAATTCCACAGCACTTCACTGCTACCCTTTTACCTCATAATCAGCAGGAAATGAAAGGTCAACTCCAATTTCTCATTAGCTGAATAAACAAAAATCAAAGCCTATATTACCTTTTTATATCAAGAACCTTTGGATTACCCACCATATATAGAATGAATTTCCCATAAAAATTATTTTCCTTTTAACTCCTTAGATACCTGTGCTGAAGTATTGTTAAATCATGACTTCTATGAATAACAATTTTCAATGTACATTTTATGGTCACAACTAGAAATGCTTTGGGGTGCTCTCTTTTGCCCGATTTCATGTTGAAGCCTCCTACGTTACTAGATAATGTAGTAGTTAACCATATTCTTGGTCAGCTTTTGGAGTCTTTAAGAACTTGTGCAAGACTTTCTGAGAGCCTCTCTAAGAGTTTTACACTTCTCCTTAACTGGAGATGTCTTCTTCTGAGAGCCTCTCTCAGAGTTTTACACTTCTCCTAAACTGGAGATTTTAAATTAAAGGTTTTGGTTAATGATAATGATTCTTTTTATTTGTTTTGTTTCTTAAACAACATTTGTGGAATCAAAACCTAACTAAACCAACACTGCCCTCAGTCTCACCCATTAGAAAGTAAAAGTAAAAGAAAAAAGTAGAATTAATAAAATATTTTTTAAGAACTCATATTCTGTCAAAGAAGAAGGTAACAACTCCGTCAGGAACAACACAGATTAAGAGATTATCCAATCCCAAACTCAAAATAAATCCTCATTCTCACCTATCAACAGAACATTACAAAAATATTTTATGTATTCAATTTGTTTATTACAATGGAATTCCTCAATTCTTATGCCTCCAAGTAAAATGTGAGCCTATGCAGATAAATTTTCAGTAATGTTACACATCCTCATTAAATTTAAATTAACTGCCAAGCAAAAACATATTAGTGCAAAAATATTTCCAGGAACTTTGTTCACCTTCCCACAGATATAAACATGTTTCACAACTTTAATTAGTCGCTTGACAAATTTACCCCTAAGAAAAGACCTTAGGAACTTCCATATTACTATTATATTTCACCAGACTACCTTTTTTTTTATTTTAATTAAAAAAAGCTCTTGTTATACCAAGATACATATGTTTTATACCTTCTTGAATCAATGCATTATGTGTGTAGAGAGTAACAAGGCAGTGAGATGAAGCTACTAATGACAGGGCAGATTTTCATCAGTTGAAATGAAGGAATTTTGCCTAGATGATAATAATTTGTTTTGAGATATTATTCCAGCAAAACTGAAGTATTTATAGTAAGATGTAATTATTGTGCATATGGAAAAGCACTGTCTAATGTAATTAAATCACTTTTCTTCTGAAGCACCATTCAACTCCCACCCTTAAATAACATCCCACTATAACAGTTTTAAATTTTATATGAAACAAAAGAGCTACACCTCACTCAAGCTGTATCATTGCAAACAATGTCATACAAAAAAGTTGAGTAAAATTGCTTAATGCATTGAACTTAAATTACACAGAGAAGCAACTTGATAATATTTAAAGGTTTTCTAGCCCATATTTTAAGGCAAAACCATTAATGTCTTTCAGAAGCAGCAAGCAAATATTTTCCTTTCATTATGCTGATCACTGGTCTTTGGCAATAGCACCAAGAGAACTATTAAAGTTCACATCTTTCATTCAGTTAAAAGAGTGAGGGGGGTTTTAATGTTTATTGGTAAAGTTCATATAAAAAAATTTTATCTGAAATATTATACTTCAAAAGCATCATTATGGCCAAGTGTTAGCCATAATTTCTTTCACTTATTCAAGTTATCTAAGAATTCTGAAACTATTTTAATATAAAATGTACTGAAATAAAAGGAAATCATATAACTTTCCACAGATAACACCATGACCAGTTAACTCACAGAGACCACATATTTCATCTGTGCATAGGGAGCACAAGTTAACTGCTCTTAGTCCATCAAAAAATGAGAAATGGGTGCAGATTTCTGCTCTTAATCCTAAATTGGATTCATTGTAAATATTTGCAATTTCAGAAAAGCAAATCCTGACACCTGTTTTTCAGACACTTTTGGAAAGTTATGCTTTGAATTTTTTTACCCCATATATTTTCCCTAGATAACCTACAATATACCATTAATAAACGCTATTAAATGCATACATTCAAGCATCAAAGAATATTTTGACCATACTTTCCTGCAATCCAAGATTTAACTTGCTGTGGAACATTTTCAGCCAGAGCAAGAAACAGCCACTCCCCATTCTTATTTCAAATACTTTCATGACTAAAACATCAAGAGAACATGTAAACTGGTGTACCTTCATTTACAGGCAAAAATACGAATAAAGATTATTCAGATCTCTAACAACTTTCACCTTTGCCTCCTACAAGAATACTGTTTCTTAAACTGAAAAGTTTCAGTATTTTAAAAGATTGTTGTTTACTGTTTCACTGATGTGCATCAACATATGGACACATATATCGATATAAAGATTTACTGGTAACACCTGCAACACAATTACCATTTTTTAAAGTTCATTCAATGCTGCCTTCACAAGGGAGGCATTCAACTAACGTGAGAAACCACAACTCATCACTAGTAAAAGTCAGAGGGTCATCAGTGACAAAGGCTTATTCAGACCACCTCTTCAAGACACTTGAATTCACTACATCTTAAGACAACAGCTTTCATTGCTCAGCAGAGGACTTTGAGAATTGCTTTGAGAACCAATTCCTTGAAGAACTCTAGTTCAGACTGACCAAGTTTACTAAAACATCTCTGACAAACCCTCTAAGGCAGATTGGAACATTTCACATTATAAATAGTTTCATTCGAATCAGTTTCCTACACCCACATGCACAATTTTAATGCAAAAAGTTACATGAACAAGATACACAAAGTTAATTAGTTTCTTTCACTCTTCTAGTATAGAGGCTAAGTTAAAATACATTAAGTGGTGAAAAAAAAATGCAACAAGTACACCCAAAACTGAGAAAAGGTACAAGCCATGAAGCCAAATGATATGCTATATCTAAGGTCTTCCACTGAAGAATGAAAGAAAACAAACAAATGCACATAAGTTCTGAAATATCAAGGGGAGGAGTAATGAAAACACATTAAAATGCTTTAAGCTATACAGAAGAGGAATTAAGTAACTAGATATGTTAAAGGTCACCAGAATAACTGGTGGGTTAGAAATCAGAATTCAGCTAATATATGTATTCTGAGATCTTGGCAGTAGATGGACTTTGATAGACTAAGGCTTTAGAACTCTGAACAAAACTGAGATTCTCTTTACAAAAATCATCTCACTAGGATGATAAAATCAAAACTGATTCATATCTTAAAATTGCAAGAAAAATTACTTTGAAAGATGTGAGAGGAGTTAATAAGTAGTAACATTTAATTACCAAACAATGATGTGTATGAGGTGGAAAGAAACTAGGGTTTAGTATTGAAACTGCATAAAGCACTGCTTGCTGTGGTAGCTTCCAAACATACCATTAAAAAAATCTGAATTATTTGACTTCTGATGTATGTTTTGAACCTTAACAAAAAAACCCAAAAAAGTCCAAGAAATACAGAATCCTAAAAAAATGCTATGAATTGACACACACAAGCCCTGGGCGGTCCATGTCTTTGGGGATGGAGGTATATGGCATGAATAATAAAAGAAAATAATAATAAAAGAACAAAGGGCATCTACCTAAACCAGATATTTATCTATGCATTGCAAATATGTACGACCTCCCTTGAAGAAAAGACTTTCATGATTCTTGCACTGAAGCCCAAGACAACACATACGTACTTATTTTACTCATTTATTTAATACAGAATAAAACTAAAAATAACTTTACCACAAAAATTCCTGTCCTGATATTTAAAAAGCTCCCTCCTTGCTTTAGAGGTCCATGGGGAAAAACTTTGAATGAAACCTAACCATAACAATTCTGGAAAACTCTTACAAGTATTTTCCCAATATACTCAAAATACTAGGTAAAAGAAAAAGTTATGTCAAGTTTCCTATCTCTGTTCAAAGCACTTATGGTCCCTCACATAAGAGTCAAGGCCTCCTCAGTCAAAAATATGACTAACATGACATTTTAAGCACAGGTCCACTCATTCATTTTGTGTACCTTTCTGCTATGAACTACTAAAGATTGACAAAGTCTATAAAATAATTTTTCTGAAAATAAATGTCATATACACCACTTTAAAGATTTAATTTTTTTAATAAAGGGTTCAATATATTACCTGTTCATACTGACTTTTTGGTTATGCAAAAATGAGACATTTTCCAACATGTCAATCCATCTTCTGTTCTTAATATTCTTTTAGGAACAAGACTCATCAAAAGCCAACTGTCCAGGCTTGTGATTGTGACACTCTTCTGGACAGCAGATTAATGCTTTTTTCCTAAAACTCTTCTATCAGTTACTAAATTGAGCTTCAGAAACTGTATGTTTTACAGCATTTCAAGACAATTCTGATTCCTATTCCAAATTCAATTAGTAAGAAAGTTATGTAACAGAGATAGTTTTGGACAAAGTCATTCAAACCCTCATGTATGAAAGTCATGTGACCAATCCACTTTCCAAACATATTCAAGTCCGATTATTGCTTGTTTTAAAGAAAATTTCATTCTGATGGTATTTAAACTACCTATATTTCCCTCTCTGCAACATGAATATTTATTTCTGAAATGCAAAAAGTTCTCATGATTTCATCTGAATTATACTTTTCCTATTATGTATTTTTATTATTTTTTTAATTATGCTAT
>VZRE01017572.1:0-26915 GCA_013396775.1 Cephalopterus ornatus
ATTTATATTTATATTTATATTTATATATAGATATACATATAGATCAGTTATTTATCTGTATTCATATATGTGTGTATGTGAGGTTAAAGCAAAAACTAAAATAATATTGAAGTCTTCACATTGATATTATTTTATTGGAAAGAACAATATAGCATGCATCTCCCTGCAGTTCTGTTATTAACATAGTTTTTATAGCACAATCTCAACTAAGCAGCTCCTGAAAACTACTTTTAGAAAAAAACAGAAAACAAACAACTGAAAACTACTTTCAGAATCATAAATCTCCACAATCAGAGCAGACCCAATATCATTAATGATGTTATTTACTCTGCATTCAAGTAGGGGCATAATTGCCTCTGCAGGATGTAGGACTTACTGAATGTGCATAGTTAACACAAAGACATTAAGACAATTTCCATCAATAACCAGATAGAACATCTCTATATATACTCTGTAACATAAGTAACAAAAAGGCACTAGGAACAATTACCTACACAGGGAATAAAACTGAAGTAGCTGAAGATATCCAGTGGAAATTACTAAAATAGAAGTGGTACCTACTGAAAAAAAAAAATCATAATCAAAAAACTTAGAGATCTCTAAAATCAAAAATCCTTTTTTTTTAATGCTTACCTGTAAAGTTTGGGTACACAAGTTAAATCAAAATAGGATCCAAAACCAGTGAATTTAAGGAAACATGCAGTCAGTTTACTAGATAGATTTAACTGTGGTAAATTTTTAATGGAGAAATAGTTTTGCCATAAAGTCTATCTGGATATTCCCAGTTGCAGCAGTCTAAGTAAGTCTCTTCCTGATTTATTTTTTTCTTAGGTTGGCCAACCATACCAAGTCACAGTCATAAAACACCTACACAAACATAAAAGAATAAAGTCTGTAATGAATAACAAAAAATGATGGATTTGATTTAATTATCATCTCCAATGCCTCCCCTCCAGCAGAGCTGACTGATAACACATATGTATGCACCTGTGTTTGCAGTACAGGACTCTTTAATTCTAAGACTTGGCATTTCTGACTGATTGAGAGGATAGATAATTCCTTAATAAAATCTTGTTTAAATAGATCAGACATTAAAAAAAGGATTCTTATAAAACAATAACTTTAATTGCAAGCTCCCTGTAACTTCTAGTACATTTGAGCCGAGAGTGTTAGCCACTGGGTACAAACATAAGGTTTGTTCACAGAAATGCCTGGATTTTGTTGGGACATTTGAAGATCCCCCTGTTCCGTTCACCCTGAAGTGGACGGGGACACCTTCCACTGGATTAGGTTGCTCAAAGCCCCATCCAGCTTGGCCTTGAACTCTTCCAAGAATGGGGCATCCACAACTTCTTTGGGCAACCTGTTCCAGTGCCTCAGCAGCCTCATAGTATAAGATTTTCTTAATATCTAATCTAGCCTCTTCCAGTTTAAAACTGTTGCCCCTCCCACTGCAGGCCTTGATTAAAAAAAGTCTTTCTCTGCTTCTCTTATGAGCCTCATTAATATATTGAGTAGTGTCCCCAAAATCTTCTCTTCTCTGATTTGAACTACCCCAATCCTCTCAGCTTTCGTAGGAGAGGTGTTCCAGCCCTCTGCTCATTTTGTGGTCTTCCTCTGGACACGCTCTAACAGGTCTTTCTTGTACTGAGGATGCCAGAGTTGGATCTACAGGTAGGATCTCACCAAGGTAGAGGGGCAGAATCACCTCCCTTGACCAGCTGGCCAAACTGCTTTTGATACAGCTCAGGATACAGTTGACTTTATGGGCTGCAAGGGCATGTTGCTAGGCCATGTCCAATTTATCATCCACCAGTATCACAAAGACCTTCTCTCTAGAGCTGCTCTCAATCCCTTCATCCCCCAGCCTGTACTCATATTGTAGATTTCCCCTATCCAGTAAAGAACCTTATACTTGGCCTTATTGAATCAGGATATGTATGAAAAAGCTGTTATTACTGCTGATGCTGCCTCAGGGGTCTGTGTATACAAAACTACACACTTTGTGTTTCCTCCACATAAGAGGAAGAATAGTTTATTCTAAGCCAATGGAAGAAATTAGCTGAAATAGCCATAAGTTTGCTACCTATTTTAGCAGCTTAAATTAAGGTCAAGTATTCTATACTCTGGAGGGAAAAGAGGTACAGGGAATCTACTTTTTCCTCTCCACCACTGCAGACTTGCTAGATACAGGCTGTCTCCTTACAGTTTGGAGCCATGAGGAGTTCTTTTCACTGGATGCCTATGTAATTCATTTCTGCAAGCACCATTTTTTATATGCAGGCAAAGATGAATCTTCCTGGATGACAGGATAATTCTTACTTAATTCTTCCTTTAGATTCCAAATTGAAAAGATATTAAGGAAAACATAATTGTTGAATGTGCCTAAAGTTCAGATGAACGGGAGCTCTTGGCAGAGAACACCTCCCCTTCTTCCTCTGAGCACAGACTCACTTAAGGAGAGGTTTAACCAAACCTGTCATAGCTGATTTATTTTTGAGAGCTACCATTTGGCTTTAAGAATGCTTTTTTCTATACAACACTTCCACTTGTATGATAAATATTTTCTTACAAACATCATATAAGAAAAAAAACATTTTCCTAAAAGTTATTTTTATTTATGCCTTGAGTTATTTCACAGTAATAAGGCTGATCTTGAGATTGGAAACTAAATTTTTCAGGTCTATCATCATGAAAACCCACTTGATTGAACCACCATGAACTTTACAGGGGGGAGTGTTGTGATGTTCATCCAAGCCTGATACGATATATTCTGGATTGTCCATCTGATAAAAATGTGTCACAATAACAAGGTAAATCTGATTTCTAACATTCTCAGATGGTTTGGAGTTTCAAGTACATTATTTTAGAAATTCGTGGGTTAAACACAGTTATTCTGAAAATTTGGAAGTGTTATTACCCCTCTAACAGACAGAAAACTAAGGCAGTGTGGGTAAAGAAGAAGGAACACTTTATTTCTGCATCACGAGTTTCCTTGGATTAGTTGTACCATGCTAGCTGCCTATTTTTCTGCTCTTAGATTATGTCAAAGTAATTTGACATGCAATAAAAAAAGATGGTGCATTGCAGAATTTTGCATTTTCAGTTATTACATATCTGTTGTCAAATGCTATCTTGCTATATTAATGTTTATGATGAAATTGTGATAAATAAATCATATTTCCATATGAGTCTTGACTTATCTTGTTTTGAGAAATGAATATGTAGCAGAACAGCAATGTTCTGGCAGCCTCCTCAATCCCACCAGTGTCTGGTTTATTAAGCATTTGTCTTTAAGGAACGTTATCATGTTTAAATAACTTTTGCAAATTCTTCAGTAAATCTATTCCCACTGGAAAAGGAGCATTATCTTTTAGAATTCCTTTTGACTGAGTGGTGATGCTGTGTTTGATGCAGCCCAGAATAGGGTTTGTCCCCTGGGCTGCCAGAGCACACACTGCTGACTCACACTGAGCCCGCTGCCCATCAGCATCCCCAGATCCCTTTCTGCAGGGCAGCCCTTCAGCTACTGCTCTCCCAATTTATACTGGTGCCTGGCATTACTCCACCCCAGGTGCAGAATCCAACAAAGAGTAGAATTAGTTCTTGAAGACCTAAAGTTCTTAAGATCTAAATGTCACATTTCACTTTGCATTAAGTTTCTGTGTTTAAGGAATCTGAACTTAATTTTTGACCTTTCCTGTCCACTTCTATCATTGTTTAACCCTGTCAATATTTTTTCAAGGAAAGAAAAAGGTACGCTGTATCTAATAGAAATGTTTTTCCATTGATGGAATAATATTTATGAAAGTCAAGAAGTAATTTTCAGGTTTTATATTTTCCTTTCTTCACATCTGGAAATAATTGATAGCTTACATTTCTCACAGTTGTTCCTTTGGCTCCATAGTCAACAGAACTAATGTTACAAAATGCTGTGGGAATTTCTGTCCAGACAGTTCCCAAATTTAACCAGAATTTTAGCACTTATTTCCAAAGAGCTAGGATTGAGCTCACTATTATCAGGAAACCTTCATCACAAGAAGGATTTTCCCAATGTAACAAAGCACCCAAGTGTTTCTGTTACTTTTGGAAAATTTAAGGAAACCTAATCACACGTAAAAAAGCTGTACATTTTTAACCAATTTGCAAGTGACCAAAAATAGAAAGTATATCTGTATTACAAAAATAGTTGTATTAAACATTTTAAGATTCTTAAAGCTCACTGCAGTTAAAATAAATGCCTACACACTTATCTTGATCCTTATGAAGTGCTAGGTTCAGCATTGAACACTGGAGAAAACAGAGCACCATGTGGTCTATCAGAGAATGCTGGGTGAGTAGACCTGCTGTCCTGGCAAAAGAAACATTGATACAACTTGGGCTTGCTGATGTCTCCTGAGGGTTTTGTTGTCCTGTCAATATGTACAAGATGTTAAGGCTAATGGAAACTATGCATTTACACTGCAATGAGACTAGGTGTTGGAAAAACATTTTAATTTTAAGTTCATTGCAAACCTAAATTATTCAAAGAATGACAACCTTAAATTTCTGCTATATTTCCTTATGTATTTGTTTCACTCTAGTGTTCCAAAATTCATAACTGAGTCACTATAAGAGAAGGAAGTATTATTCTTCCAATATGTAGCAAAGAAAAGGATGAGGTTCCAAAGGATGCCATGTTGTGGGAAAGTTCTTTAGAACATTTACCTAGATTGAACATTTTAATGAAAATAGTTAATATAAAAGGATCCTTTCCAGCCTAGTCACAGCAGATCAAAGATAGCTGCCAGCATGTCAAGTATTTTACTTGGCATGTATTTTACAGTATTTTACTGCCCAAGAACACTCTCCCCAAGTTTGAGTGTTTTGACCTGCAAAGTAACATCATCATATCCCTAGGCAGATCCCAGCAGGAACTGCTTGTGCTCCTTCACAAGAAAAAATACTCTCTGTCAGGCCAAGGAAACTTGAGTACAGTTTATCATCCTGTACTCCAGTCAGGTCCTAGCAATAAACCTACCTAAATTTATATGTAAATAAAACAAGACTCTTAATCTTAGCATTGTTTTGCAGCATATGAGGGAGTTGTTCTTATGCAGGAATGTAGCAACAGCTGCCAGATTGGGTCATCTTATGTTGTGGTAGTCAGTAGACATTGCTACAAATTTTAGGCACTGAATCATTTTTCTTCTATACATCAGAAAGAATTATCTATTTTTTCCATAAAATTTATTCAACTTTTTTGTCTGACTTGCAGAATTAACACTCTGTAAACCAACACAGACCCTCTATTACTTAGGTTTGACCATTACACAAATAAGAATTAGTGTGCTTGATCTCACCAACTACACACTCTGGCAAGGGAAGATGTGAGTACATGACTATATATATATATCTCCTCCAATATCCTACATCAAAAATATGAAATATACCATGTTTAGGTAGATTTTATCTTTTAATATAATACCTTTCAGGACTTTTGAGGTGAGTCCAAGTTGTTTGGGGTAGGAGATGTTTTAAATTAGCTTGCAGAGCCTTGGTTCTTAGCCAAGAGAGTGTTCTGTTTATAGTAGCTTTTGACTTTTTTTACTTTAACTGGAGCCTATTATGAATTCTGTCTGTAATTCCTAACCATGAAACCTTTGATTGCCACCTAGGGATTTTTACCTCTGAGAGAACTAGAAACAGCTTTGATCACAGCTGTCAGTGCACTAACATTGTTTTTAGTCTGAGACCATAACTCTAATCTTATATTATAATTCATTTCTGGATTCAATATGCTGATTCAATAAAGCCTGTCAGCAGCTAATAGGTTGGCTCACAGGACCTGAGGGAGAATCAGAGTCTTCTCTCTCTCAGTAAGCATTCCCCTGTTTAAAATCAGCAGTGTCCCGAGATGTCATTTTTAACATGGGAAGAAAATAGGACAGAGGGATACTAGCGCTTAGATAAAAAGACAGAAATAATCAATATTAGAAAAATGACTTTATAGAACTAAGAATAGTAAAGCTTACAGAAATGTGAAAATTGTTATGTGTGAGTGAGACAGATATTTGCTTTTCCTTCAGAAATCCTAAATTATATGTCAGCCTTGCTTTGCATCTTTATAATAATCCAGCACAATTCTATAACTATCCAGGGAAATTTTTCCCCATCAGAAAAGCACTCGCCCATAGCTAATATTATGCATTTTCCTTATTACAACAGCATCTAGCAAAATAAACCAGATCTTAGTGAAATAGGCAATATTTAGAAGATAATAGTAAGTCCCAAAAACTGATAATAGAAATAGATGAAACAGGCAATTGAGAAAAATATTTAATTATTGCAAAGGATACATAAATAGTAGTTGGTTTTCTTTGTTTCCCGTCTTTTTGTCATTTATATGTTTTTAGTGGGATTACATTTTAATCTATAGAGCACTTTGAAATATAAGTGGAAAGAGAGGATTTGATAGCTCAGACATAATAAGGAAAGAAGCTGGGAAGCGGTGGAGGAAAGTAGCAGAGAGAAAATAAAGCAAAATTTGCAGAAAGATTTCTGAAGTTATTTATTTTAGTAGGATTTTGCTCTCTCCCCAGTGCCAACTTTATAAAATTGATGAAAAAGATTCAACTTTTCTTTTCAATTTCTCCCTCAGTAATCTGCACATATGGATTAAGTGAAAACAGCCCCTGCAAAATTGGAAAAAAGGCATTAATCCTGAAGCGAGTATTGGTCCTGGTGCATGCTGAATATGCACAGTGCTGTTGTAGGAGGCTTGGAGAAGGAAGCTGAGGCACTGTGCTGGCAGGTGGTACCTGTCATGCATTTGTTTTATTCAATTTTTGTCCCTCATCATGAACCCAAGAATACATAATTCACAGTGTGGAGAAGACAGTTGTATTTTTATATATTTGCCTTCGTGATTTCCTGTCAATAGTGACAAAACTCACCTCTCTAAATTAGCGTTTTAAAATTAGATACAACTTGCAAAGGCTGGATTCTGCACCTGGGATGGAGCAATAGATTACATTGGGAGAAGAGTGTGGAAAGAGATCTTGGGGTGCTGGTGAGCATCAGGCTCAGTGTGAGTCAGCAGTATGTGTCCTAGGAGCCCAGAGGCAAGCCCCATCCTGAGGTGCATCAAACACAGCATCACACTCAGGCCAAAGAGGTGATTTTATCCTGCTGTATTCAGTGCTGGTGCAGCCTCACCTGGAGTGCTGTGTGCAGTTCTGGACCCCACAGTTTAACAAGGATGTGAAGGTACTCGATTACATCGAGAGAAAGGCAACAAAGCCAGAGCAAGATCTGGAAGAAATGTCCTGTGACAAGTGGCTGAGGACTCTGTGTTTGTCTAGTTTGGAGAAAAGGAGGCTAAGGGGTGACCTTGCTCTTTACACCTTGCCAAGGATAGGAGGTGAAAAGGGAGCTGTTGATCTCTTCTCCCTGGTATCCAGTGACAGAATGTGTAAGAATGATTCAAAGTTGTGCTAGAGGAGATTTAGACTGGACATCAGGAAACATTTCTTCACTGAGAGGCTGTTCGAACACTGGAATAGGCTTCCTAGAGAGGCGGTCAATAGCCCAAGCCTCTCAGTGTTAAAGAGGCGTTCAGACAATGCCCTTAATGATATACTTTAACTTTTGGTCAGCCCTGAAGTGGTTGGGCAGTCAGACTAGATAGTCATTGGAGACTTTGAGTATTTTTTTAACCTCTGTTAAAAACAAGAGTACACAAAAGTTTGCCAGTTAGTTTAAACAAGTATTTCTCTCATTTGTGTTGAAAATAAGAACAGACAATGTTGCGAGTTGGTTTGCTGAGTATCATATTATTATTTCACTCTTTTTTCTCTGCCTTGAAGCTGAGCACAGCTGGATAAAATTCAGAGGAAACTTAAGATTGCTTTTGATTATGCTGGCTCTGAATTGTTTCTGGTGACTCTGCTTGCTTTCTTGATTTATCTCTGCATAATGAGAGGCAGTTATTTTTGATCAAAGAACTGCTGATAGCTACTAAACTGTTTCCCTGTGGATTTCTTTTATGAATACTGCTATGTTCTATTCAGTGGAGGGGGGAAATCATAGTTATTACATGGTACCTACATGAATCATATTATGCTGAATATCAAAAGGAGAATAATGAAATCATTTAGTGCCTCACACAAAGTAAAAACCTCTTGGATGGTAGGTCATAACAATGTCGTAGGTAGAAAACTGAGTTTTGGGAAATTGCAGAATAGTATCTTCTAACACTTGTGTACCATGAGTGCGCATGATACTATGCCCTAAAATGCATGGTATCTATTTTCCAGTCTCCTGTTCTGATCGCTGGAATGATAGTAATCTTGCTCCCCTTCGTATTTTGATGTTCTAGTTTTAGGAAAGCAATTTTTTTTTCCTGAAATACTGCTCTTGAAAGAAAAAAAAATTTTCTTTAAAAGCAAATGACTTTTATAATTGTATGTATATATACACTTCTGCAATATCTGACTGCACCTGACTTCACACTCTTACCTGCCTTTCACTGCCAGTTTTTCAGAACAGAGCTTCTGATGCTATCCCAGCACCTACAGAGCAGAGCCTGGAATGTAGATAAATCCTATATATGCTCTTTTTCAATTAAATTTAAAGGAGTCAGAAAATTATACTAGGAAAAAATGAAGTTTTGATGCAACAGCTATGGTAGTTCTCTAGAGTTGTCAACCCTTCTCCTTCCTTTTTAGTATCGTGACCAGCTCTGGCAAGTTGTGAAACATGCATAAAAAAAAATAAAAATAAAAAGACAAGGTGTATCCAGAATTTTGGTAGTTAGTATGAGAAGAATAATCTCAGAATGAACAATGAATCAGTTTTGGTTTTGTCTTTTAGTTTGGTTTAGTTTTGTGTTTTTACAACCTGCAGTTACAGAAATCGTCCAGGAAAAAGGATTTTACAGAATAATTTTCTCACTAAAAGTTGTTTTAAAAAAAAAAGGAAATTTGAAATGTGGGGGAATCAAAATTTCCCCTTAAAGTAAAGAAAAAGGATTATATGTAAGGCTCTTTTTACTCCAGATGATACTAAGAAATAATATTTACCCTGAAACATTTACATTTAAGCATTTTTTGGCTGTAAAGGTATTGCTGCAGCAGGATATAAATATATTCATAGGCTGCTATTAATGTTCTGTAGTGTTAGAATTGCAAATGAAGACAACTTCTAGCAAAACAAAAAAAAATGCATTTGTCAAAAGCTTTCTGAACTTGTTTATCCAATGATTATTATTAACAACATTGATTTTTAGACTAGTGAAAAAGCAAACCTGATATACTTTTCTCTCCAAAAGCACTTGCTTTCTGTACAAGATATTTTTGATGTACTTATTCATCCAAAAAAGATAAGTATTGGTCAGGGGTAGGTACCTGTGCAAATAAAATTATCTATGTTTTATAAGAACTTCATGTGGAAAGGAAATAAGGACAATTTTTTGATTTGTTTATAATATTTTTTTAAAAGCATATTAAATACATAACATTTCAAGTCATTCTGGAGGATAAAATAACTTTAGAAAATATAACAACATTTCTGCATAAGTTTTCTAAGTGGCTAATATTTGATTAGCCTGGTAAAATACATGGTGGCCTTTTATCTTTAGTTGCATCAAGCAAGAGAATGACAGAATATGCACCAAAAATTGCTTGTGGCAGTGATAATAGGCACCTAGAGATGGAATCCACTGGAGGAGAAAACCTGGCACAAGCTTTTGACAAATGCAACTCATTTCCAACTAAACAATTGGTGGGAACTTCTGTTTAACGTGCACTACTTTCTAAAATAAAGACGACATTTGCTTTCTAGAGTAACATGACATAAGTTCCTCTAAATCTCTCACTCACTAAAATGAAACATTTGCATTAGAGTCACTTTTCCCTCCAGATGTCATTTGAAGCCTTATTTCCTAATAATTCCTTAAAATACTGGCTTACTTTTCATGCTCTTATTAGAAATGAGGCATTCATGCCCACAACCCACTTCCCGCTGCCAGAGATAAAAAAGGGAAAAATGACACACGGCTTTTCTAGTGACATGAAACCCGCTTCAGTTGGTTTTATTATCTCTGCATTGTTTCCCAGCAACTTTGATCTCCTTTGTCCAAATTCACTTCCCATCCTCAGTCAGGTGCTCCTGTGGACACAGTGCTTCCCTCACTACTTTGAGACCTGGACTAGGCAGGTCCTGGACCTGGACTTAGCAGCAGCATGTTTAGGATGATGTTGAAGCAGCGTGAGTGTCCCAGTAGTGTGCCATTTCACTTTCATAAAGGTAGGAAAAAAAATCAGCTCCAATTTTTACTCTGGTTTTGAATTGTGCATTAAATGTGTGTTTTGCTTAAGGAAAATCTCTGTAAGTGACAAGGACTAGAACAAGGTAAGCAAAAGGTACAGTCCAGCTGAGATCTTCTGTGATAGGGTCTTGTGGGAGAGCAGAAAACATTTGTCAAGGATTGGTTTCAGTCATTAAAAATTACAATTTTGGGAGGTTGTAGAGAAAAGTCATCTGTTAGCAGATTATTTGGGATATTAGAAGAATTCAGATATCTGTGAACAAGAGAAATGTTGTGCATAAGAATGTAATGCAATGTGCAAGTCAGTAAGCTACCCTCCCATGACTACTATTGATTACCAACATCAAAACTTCAAGAGAAATTTATCAATATTGAGTTGAATATTTCATATAAATTTTGACACTAACACAGGTTTTTACATTTTAAAAATTATGAAAAATCAAGAAGTTTCCTCATAAATAATTCAAAACTGTTACTGTTCTGACTTTATCAGAGCATACCAATGACTTACTAACTATAAGGGCCAGACCAGAATATTTTTACCTTGATACCTAAAGACTCCGAGCACTACAAATGAAGTTGCTTTGGTCTGGAAATTTCAACTACAGACTGAGAAACAAAACTTCATACATCCAAGATTGAATATTTTGGCAGAGTTTCAAAATTTAAAGCTAATGCTGCTTCTGAATGTCAATCATTATATAAAAAGGTTAATGAGACTCGTTTTAGTGTGCTGCAATGAAGTAACATCTTCTTCTGAGAATGATACATGAAAGGATGAAACAGCATGACCCAAAACTTCAGTGAAGTTCTGATAAAAAATATGAGCAAGTAGAAAAAAATTAAGGTACTGAAAAGAGAAGACTAGTTAGTTCACAAACCAGCAAGAGCTTGAAACAAATAAATTAATTATGCTTTCCTTCCTAAAATAGGTTCAGTGTTTAAGGTGGCAAATCTCCTTTGAGGAGTTTTCCAAAATGCACGTGGATATCCAATCACCTCTGAAAAAAGGATTGGTCACAAGTTCCTTTTCAAAAAACAGTTATACATTTAAATCAAAGCTATTTAACCACAGTTTTTTTCATCTTCTCTTTCAGGTTGATTACTGTAGAAATACACCTGGGACTTATCCAGTCCCACTCTTTCTCACTGAAACAAAATAATGGTGGGTAAAGACAGTGTTATGAGTAGCAGCCACTATTCTCAACTATGGCCCTTGATGCATAAACACACAGGGAAATACACCCCAAGGATTCAGTCAAGACAAAGGTGAGAGAGTATACTGAAACAATATAGAAAACATGCATGGTGGAGAAAGAGTCAAGGAATAACCTGAGGATATGACAACTTATTCCATTTACTACTTCTACCATTCAAAGCATATTTTTAATGTTCTTGAGTGTTTTATACAACAGGCAGTAAAACACTCAGTGATAGCAGCTATCCATTCATAGTACTTGCGCGTAGTTTATAGGAACATCGAAATCAATCTGGGTCTTCAAGAAGGTACATCCCTGAAGGATACATTTCCAAATGCACTCTACATCCCAGAAGGAAAGCAAAGCAAATGCAAACTTACACAGAAAGATTCAGAAGCAGAAGCAGCAGTTTTCTACTGACAGTTGGAAAAGAGTGATTTATGAATAGCTGTGCTGTGTACAGAAGGCTGAGGCAGTGTCATTAGGGGATAACTGAGTTAATGAGACAGCCTGAAAGCTAAGGACTGTAACTTTCAGACTTAGCCAACTGGCTTACGGGGAAGAGGCATACAGCTTTCATAGTAGTGCTTAAGTTCATTGAGCCAGACACCTCTCAGTACTTCTGCTTCTTCCCCGTATGGGAACAGGTGAAATGCAAAGCAGCCTTGCTCTCTGCCCAGGCAGGTTTGGTTGTACCATGCAAATGTTTTCTCCTAAGCTCTAAAGTCACTTAGGCTTCTGAAAAATTTGTATACCATTAAAACTTTTATTCATCACTTACTATGTGACTGGGACAGAAGGAAAAAAAAACAAACCCCAAAAATGAAAGATCTGGAGTAAGAGTTTCAAGATTCAAAATTTCAAAAGAAGCATTTTCTAGCATAAAGGGTGAATCAAGTGAGACAAGAGAAAGCCTAAAACTACATTAACTTAAAGTCAGATTAAAGAAAAAGCTAAAATGCTACAGTTCTTGTTGAAGAAAGAAAAAAAGAAAAATCATTGCATCAAAGGCATAGTCTGGATAAAGCTGAGTGTGACAGCTGAAATAAAAGAAAAGGAAGGCTGTAGATTCTGATTGTGACTCCAATAGCTAAACAAGAATAAGGAGTAGATACTGTATTTTCTATTTATTACTAATGGAACAAAAAGTCTGATGAATAACTGGCCAGTAATTTTGGTGTCTGTAGAGATAATTTCACTATACAAAAGATAGCCAATAATTTCACTATATAAAAGAATCTACTTTACCTACCTCTACCTTTTAAGTAACACAAAAATGGTACCAATGTTAATTCCAATATATATGTTTGATTTAGCTTTACAAGAGAAACAAAAGATCTTTGCCAAAAAGATTGGTAAGGTGTGCATTTTCATAGTATGGAAACATTCTTTTACAGTTAAAACATCTTGCTTTCTGGCAATGGCATTTTCAAGTATTTATGAATATCAGAGAGGGTGGTAAAAGAGTAAGGAAGAAACATAAAAAAATCCCCAAAACCAACAGTGAGACAAACCCAAGAAAAAGAACTCCTTACTCTGTTAAGTATGAAAGACTAAATGACTACTGTATGATAATGATTTTAGGGTTTATTAAAGTCATATTTCCATGTTACATGCTGTTTTAGTACCTGCTGTTCAGAAAATCATGACTCAATTCTTTCTTCTTCCATTTCCTCATTTAAAATCTTTTTCTAGTCCAATTTTTCTCTCAGAGATGACCTGCTATGTACTTAATTCAATTTTAATATACTATTCTCATGTGTACTTCACTTTGAAAGACAAAGCTTCTCTTTAAATTCAAAACAAATATTTCCCTGCAAAAAATCTCGTCAGTTTTTCTAACGTTACCAGTCATCTAATAAAAAAACACCTCTATCTACAAATAAAAATTTAGTTTGTTACACCAAAGTATCTACATTTTTTTTTTCCCCAAAGCATGATGATATTTGGCAGGAATAGTGCCAGACTGAGGAAAGGGTGACTTGATATGAAGCTATGGTGAAGTTTCCATAATTTTCCCTTATTAGAGCTATTAAAAAAAACTTTATTGTACTTTTTTTCTAACAGAGAATAAGGGTTTTTTTTCCAGAATCACAGGATAATTGAGGTTGGAAGGGACCTCTGCAAGACATCTGGTCCAACGTCCCCCTTCTCCATCAGGGCCACTTCAAGTCAGTTGCTCAGGACCATGTGTAGGTGGATTTTGAGTATCTCCAAGGATGGAGTCTCCACAGACTCTCTTGGCTGGTTGTCTCAGGGTTCAGTGTATTATGATTGACACATGAAAGTGAAAGACATTAGAAGGAGCCTTAAATCAGTTTTTAAGTATTATTTCCGTATTTTCACTGTCATCATTTTACATGTACACATCTGTGTTTCAGATGCATGCTCAGAAGAGCATAGCTGAGCAAAAAAGATTATTTGTGTTGCAGCTACTAGAAGGTGAAGATGAAAAGAGTTCTAATAATGGTGAATTAAAAACGTGGTATTTGCCCTATAGGACTGCTTGTTACAAGGACTTTTATGGTAAAATTATTAAGTAACAACACAGAAACATTCAAGAAATAATTAACTATCCTTCTGATAATTATGTGACCTTAAAATATTATTCTCAGCAGTTAACTTCATTTGCTAACATGAACGTTTGTTTGTAATGGTTAAGTCGTATTTGAGTTTATTCTAGTTTTACAACAGAAAATGAAAACTTTTTTTTGACTGCTTCCCCAAAGACATCATTAATTTTCAAAATGCTTTTCAAAGGCTTTCAAGGTAAGTATTCAATTATTAACTGCTACAGATACAGAATAACATCTCAAATCATATTTCAGTGACATTTGTTCTATTGAACATGCAATTTCTTTGTCTTCGTATATCATTGTGTTTCCTTTCTTTTTATTATTCAGTTCTGTAATTCACATACCTGTCTGTATTCCGACTGTCACACAGGTGATACTTTTATTTTGAGAGGGAGGGCAACACACACAGGAAGGGGATTTGTTGATTTATTTGGGCACCATGCACCTAAATCAAGAATCAAATAGCCCAAAACTCTCTTCATGTGAATGGAAGTCCAGAATGTTTTCCAAGAAGCATTGCAACACATATTATATTGCAGTATTAACTGCTATGGTTATTCATGTTTCTGCGCCAGTAAGGAAGACTGGGCAACAGCTTCCTTCTGCAGAAACCACAGTTAGACTGTTAGCATCGGACAAGATAAAAGTGGCAAATTTTAATTATGGCAACTGTGGCCATATTTACAGAATGAATTTACCCAGTCCTAAAATACAAATTCCCATATTTGAAGGCAGCAAATAATAATAGTAATAATAAAGTTTCTAGAAAGTTTATTGCAGAGATTTCAGTATGTAGTTTTGAATCAGCTACAGATATTCTGGTGTTGCAAGCCCTTTAAATGCCCGTTGATCTACTGTGAGAATTTTATCCTTGAAGAGATAACTGCAAAGATAAATTGCAACAACAACAACGGCAAAAAAAAAGCTAGTCGTGTCAGATGCAATTATCTTTCATACAAATGGTTATCTTTCCTGTCATCATATAAATTTGTATTAAGGAAAAATTAGATTCTTCCCAGTGATGAAATGTAGATGGCATGGAATTAACACCTTATTTTATTCACTCAAACATTTGTAAAATTTTTCAAGCCAAACTGGTTGTTTAATACAACATATTATTCAAAACAGTTTCTGGGGAGTGAAAACAACAACACTTGCTCAGAATTTAATTTTTAGTGTCTTTACCACTTTCAGTGTTCATTTGCAAAGACATCACTTAATTAAAAATTCTAGAAAGAAACATTTAATAACTACAAGGGAAAAAATCATAATACTCTTTCCGTTTGTCCCTTTACTCATAAATTTATTACTTAAATAAACAATCTTGTTTCATTTTTGAAACAAAAAAACCTCCATTCATTTTACTTTGATGGAATTCTGTATGTCCCTAAATCAAACTTCTAAAAAAAATAAAAGTCAAAATCAAGCTTGAGATACACAGACTTACAGAGTGGCAAATGCAGACAATGACTCATGGATATCAAATTCAAATTTTCAAACAAACTGAAGAGTAACGTGTTGGAGAGTAAGAAGAAAAAAAAAGGCAACAAAACAAACCTGGATGCTGCAACTTGCAGAAAAACAAGAGGATGCAAAGCTGTAATTAAACCATAATGGGAATTGTATGGCAATAATACAAAGTTTAGGTTGCTGGTTTACTCACTCTTGTGAATTATTTTTATTAAATAACATAGCAGTTAATTTTTGGAAGGCACAAAGTGAGGGAGGGTGTCCTCACCAACCTTCTCATTTCCTCATTCCACCGAAGGTGGGCAGAGGAAAGGGCCTCGTTAACCAAACTCATATCAGCAAATCAGACATCTGAGCAAATAAACTCAATTTCCTAATTAATGAGCAGGAGAGAAACAGGCAGCTTTGGTGGGTGACTTCACCCTGCTCTTGGTGCAGGTGGCTCGGTGTGCAGCTGCAGGTTGAGCTCCGGGTGGTGGGAGCCCCAGGCAAGAGGCTGTGAACTGGTACTGACCATTTGCACAGCGAAGGGCCTGGGGAGTTCTGGCCCTGCCGGGGCACCAGGCAACGAGAGACACAGAAGGAGCCGATGACTCCAGACTTTCAAGGGCAAAGGCTTAGGTACAAAAGCCTTTGTTCAGGGTCCCTCCTCAGAGGCAACAGCTCGAGCTGTTATCTTGTTGCTGCACCATGATTATGTTATTTTAAGGATCTGGGTGTCTGAGACTCTGCTATGGGAAACCTGGGGTCAAACCAATAATGAAACCTGAGTGAGTGTGGGGTGTGTAACTGCAAAGGGGCTTCTGTCCCAGCAGACTGCTGAGTGGCTTCCTGGATGGTCAGACAGGGATGTTTCCTTAATATCCTCTCTAAAGAATGTTTTCTTCATTGCCTGTAGAGAGTTCCTAGCACCATCAGTTCAGATGATAGCTGTTGCTGTACACGGGAAATGAACACTCAGCACCTGCAGGAGATGCCTTTCTGTAGCTCTTCCACCTTTAATTTGCAACAGAGAAGCATGTTCCTAAATCCCTTGTGAAAAGCGTGTTGCCAGCAGGACTTAAATGCAACAAAATTTGCCTAATTAATGTAGCCAGATGGTTTCCTGACAACATGCTAGTTCCATCCTGACAGGATCTGAACTGTATGTGCTACTTAAAGAAAAATCTCAATTCAAAATCATCTGGGAAAACCTGACCTCCCATTTCTTGGGACAGAATTCCAGTTACAATTATGAAAGAACTCTCATAATCTCACTTTACAGAAAAATAAAATAATAACATAAAATAACTCATAAGTCTCTATCGACACATAACGTGTCATTTTATACAGTGGCCAACTAACTGTGATTTCTGAGCATTAATAGCAAACCTTATATTCCTGAAATCTGGCAGTCTTCTCGAATCTCTCATTTTTGCAGCCCAAAAGCTATTCTTGCAGGGCTAGCTTTATGTCAGATATCATGAGAACTGCATCACTAACCTGCCACTGGGTTCTTCCCTCTTATTTAATGTATTGGGACATCTCAGGAATTCACTTTTTCGGGTTGAGGAATGGTAAGTGAGAGGAGTGAGTCAGTCTGTATTCTGCTACTTTCTGCCTTTATGCTTCAGTGACTGTATTTTTATCCACATCAAAGAGCTTGCTTTGCTTTCTCACCTGGGTCCCCTCCTTTTTTGTGCTAAGGTGGTAGTGAAAAATTCAGTATGCTGAAAAGTGAACTCCGAAGGGAACAACATCTGTTAAGTGTTGGTAAACAGATTCCTATTAGAAACATTTGTACTTTTTTTTCTGCTACTTTGTAAATACTTTGAGTAAGTATTAACTCTTTTACTGCAAGCAGAGTAATAGTCAAATAAGCAGAAAATGCATAAAAAATCCAGGCATAGTTGTCTTTCACAAATATGAAGATTAATTAGGTGATCAGATCTGGGAGTTTCACTTCAATAATGGAAAGACTTTTTCAAATAGAAGCTCTTTTTACAGTGATTCTGCAGGGCCTAGATTTGTCCAATCCACACTATATAATAAGCAGTTCTTTATCTGTATTATCTCAATCAGCAATATTGCCAAGATTTCATATGATTTATCCTGCTTACGAAATAAAGTTTTCATGTTTTTCTCAAGTGGCTTTATTACATTAAAAAAAAAATCTATTTAAAAGAAAAATGTAATCCTTTAAAACCTTTTTAGCCGAGTTAAAGATTAATCAAAGTCCAAGTTCTATCAGAGACTCACTCAGCTATACACACATGATGGCCAATATGAACTTAACAAGGGTAAATCTTGTCTAATGATCAAAGTAACAGACCTCGTGGAGAGGGAAAAGCCAAAAGGACTGAGTGGTGTTACATCTGTGTTACAGCTTTTGAAGCAACTTTCAGATAACATTGTTGGAAACTGTCTTAGGAAATATAGTCTTATGAAATACAGCCAGTGGTTCCTAAATTTAGTTTACTGTCAGTTTACTTCCATGCTAGGTCAAAAGCAGATTATCCTCAGGTTCTATTTCACCTCCAAAACCTGTGAGTCACCTACATAATTTCCCCTTCTCAAGGTGTCAGTAACCAAAGCAGCTCCACAACTTCTAGAGGCTTTATGCAAAGGCAGAGGTAGGAGATAAAAAGTTGAATTTTGTACATATACCCTCTTTCATCCATCCATAATGTCACTGAAGCACTTTGCAAGTATCCCAGAGAGAAAAATCTACAAGTTTCCTGGGAAATACTGCGCACAAGACTCCAATAAGAGGAGCAGCAACAGCTCTTCTTCTCTTCCTCTCCCCTTGGGCTGCACTGAGGCTTCAAGGAGGAGCCATACCTTCAGTGCCACCCCTGCCTGCACGCAAAGATGCAAAAGCAGCTTGGAGAAAAACATCGATCCAGAAATATATTGTTCAGTTTTGTTTGCCTCTCAAGTGATCCTTTCCTCCAGGGAAACAGTGAGGGAAACCTATAGTCTGGAAAAGCATACTGCAAGAGGGATTAAATGGTCTGCGGTCATCAACAGGAGGATGCACTGAGAGGGATTGTACAGGAACTGTTCTTTGTCCAGCGCTGATGTGATTATGCTTTTTAATTTGAAAACTGGGAGGGAATGTAAGTCTAGAATTCAAAAAATTCTTGACAAGTTCCAGAAATGTACTGAAATAAAAGGATGCAATTGGATGGGGACAGTTATGTAGCAGTAGACATAAAGTGTATACATGAAGTGCTGAGAAATAATTTAAGTGGGAATACTATGTATGAGACATGAAGAAATCCTTCTTCTTTACTCAGCATAACTGAGGTCTAATTAGGGTACTACATAAATAAATTTTAAAAAGTCTAAGCAAGATTATGAAAAGGGACTGCAGGCCTAGAAAATGCATTCCTTTAGAAAATATGGGGTTTATGAACCAGAAGAAAAAGAAGACAAAATAATCAAATAAAAATATATTCTACTAGCCTTCAAAATGTAAAATATCACCAAAAAGAAAAAGTAAATTGTTATACCTAATTCCTGTGGCTAGAACAAAAATTAGTCTTAAAAGACCTAATTAAGATAATCCATGGATAAGGAACTCCCATCCATAGAAGTTTTTAAATAAAAGATAGAATAGATTTCAGTGAACCACTGCTTCGATATGAATGGTTGTTATCACACTGCCCTGGCTTTCTCTGTGTTGATTTTGCTAGCCCTCATTCTTTTCAGGATTAAACTCTGAAACCGTGAATTAGACTCATAAGGTATCCTACATGACTCTTCTCAACCCTAAGCAATCCTTTAGTACTCTAATGACGCACAGTTCCTCATGCACACCATGTGCATCTTCTTATTAGAAATCCGTGGAGGAGGACTGTGTCAGACTCATCTGACATGCACACGTGCATGGGACATCATGTGGGAGCATTTCTCTATACCGTGCCACCACTGGAGGCATTCTAATCCAGCTGCAGCCTGCGTACCCATTAGAGGTACTATTTTTTATGCTGGCAGCTTGCCTTCTAATGACAGTTTGGATTCTCATGTTATCCACACACCAGCTTTAAGTACACGCTCTGGTGTCTACCTGTAGAAGTGGGTGATTCCACACTCTCCATTATAGCAATGACATATCCTGACCTGAATATCTGTATCCTGACTGAAAAAAACATGACTCAGAACCTGTGTTTTAACTGCTGCTGAACTCCTGCAGAGCAGCTGTGATGGGCTTCAGCCGCAGAATGATAAAGCAACACTCTAACACACCCAAGAGGGTACATCCAGTTCTAAAGCACTGTTCAGTCAACTACTGACCTGATCAGTCAACCAGTGAGCAGACCCGCCTCAAGAACAGCTCCGGTAGGACAAAAGTTCCAGCCCGTATCCCTACAAGCTTTAAGTAACTGTCTCAGCTCCTGCAAGGGAAGGGTGATTTCCTAAACAATGTGCCAGGCAGTCCTGCTTTTAATTGAATGTGCTGTGACCTGACTTACCTTACACCTGAGCACCTTACAAAATCTCCTCTGTTGTTCCCCTAGTACATAAGCCAGTATGCCCCACACACATCAATATTGTCGTGCTATCAAACATACTCTTTATGAGTATGTGACAATGTATGAACAAGCATCTGGGGCTTTCTGTGTGCCCTGAAACTATAGAAGATCTCTAATAATTTTTTTTTTCTCATATAGCATCACGAAAAAAAGCAATGATTGTTCCTGGCACTCCTCAGTTCACAGGGAGAAGTTAGAAAGGCTGCTTATAATAGGAACTGAGACCAGCTTTAAGGCTATGAACACTTGAAAAGCATAAACTCCTCTCAGGCAGCCAAAACAATTGAATTTGAACAATATTACAAAGAAAGAAGCATATAAAAATGGACTGATATAAAAACAGGAATGACAACTCACTAATATTATACAACTTAAACCTTCTCAAGTAGGTAAGGAAGGAAGAGATGGAGAAAAAGACCAAATTTAAAAAAAGAAAAAAAAAATTAAAAGAGGGAGAAAATATAAGGGTTAGTATCTTACAAAAATCTTTATGGACTTTTAATCTTTGCCATATGTTTATAGGTCTTATCAAAATCTATAAAAAGTCACTAGTTGGCCCATCTCATTTAAGATTCCTTTAATTTTATTGGGAGTTTGAGCAATGTCTTCATTCTGTAAAATTTGTATTTATGAGAACAAGCACAGATTTTATTAAGTCAACCATCTTTATGATACATACTGAGTATAAAATAAATGATTACCATATAGCTTGGAGACAAATCTGAATTAAATATTGATCCATCCAAACCCTTAACAGCCAGAAAACAGCTTAATTACCATGGATCTTGAAGGTTCTAATGGTTTAGATGAATACTATAACAAACACAAAAGCAGATATTAAAGCATTAAAAAAATAAAGCACGAGGTTTCAAGTTACTTGTTGGAAGTTGTAAGAAATATAGTGACAGCTGTAAGAACTAAAAATCTAATAAAAAATAGCGAAGTCTGAACACAAAACTTCAGTGCAATGATTAGCGCTTGGATGAATAAAGTCAATTTCTAAGCTTTCTGGTAAGGATGAAATGCAGCAAGTCAACAAGATTACACAGGGAGAAGGTGACAGCATTTTTTTTTTTTTTAATTGATAGCACTATCTGTCGTGGTTGGTTGGTGTGCAGGTTTGCTTTATGTTTTCCTCAGAGCCTTGAGAATAAACAAATTACCCATAAGCTTTCTGTCTAGACAATGCTATGACAGCAAAATATATAACAGAAAATAGGTTACTATTCTGCCTTCCAAGGTGTACTGCAGATATGCAGAAATTGAAATAGCTTTACGAGTTACAGGAACAGCCACGTGTCTTTATGATACACTCTACCTCTGCCTGGATTAGTTCATTTTTCAAACACTATATAACAGAAGATTTGCATGTTCTCTGCTGTACTGAGCTAAAAAGGACAACATTTGACCTGCATTAAACAGGCGTGTTTTGTATATTATCACGCTCAAGCAGTGCTGACGTAACTAGAACAAATTCAAACCACAGTGAAGCTGAGGTGAGAAAATGAGTCTGCGTTGTTGAATAGTGTCCTGATATGGTTGGTAGATCTTTTACTTTCTCAGTGCTGTGATGGTAAAGCAGTTAAATGAGTATTCCAGTAAACTACATTCATAATCCGCTTTTTATTTTCCCAAAGCAATTTCATCTATAAATACCTTTGCTTGAAAACAACTTTTACTACTGGTTTCTGACTAGCACTTCAACTTTGACTAAGGGCTGAACTGAAAACAAACTTCACTCACACTATGCTTCTAGCTTAACAGCTGATCATTGAGAGATACCAGCCACATTAATTTTTCTAACATTGTGATTACCCATCAGTCAGTTCCTTCATTTAGATTTTATTTCCACAGACTGCTTGTAAGAACCTCCAATGGAAGTTTGTGAAAGACAAAGCTAAAGCATCATCCAATACTTCTGCCTCAAACAGAAGGACTGATAATAATATCACAAGAAAGATGTTAGCTGAACTCTATCAGTAGCTGAAAAACCTGTTCTGATCCCCTAGGTGCTCATAGATCAACTATTAAAATGATCACTTCAGGAAATCTGCTTTCTGTAATGTTAAGACAAGCCCAATTAATACATGGCTCTGAAAGTACCTTTTTTTTTTCCGAATAGAATTATGACATGTAAACCTTTATACCTTTCATGTGTTCCACAATTTTTAGGATATTAAGGTTAATTATTCAATATCATATTTTGTCTTAAATTCTTGAAGGGGCTCTGCTATACATTTTACTGGGTCCCTGTCCAAGAGAACACCGTCAATTTTTTCTGCTAATTATCTTTAAGCAGTGCAATCACTTATCTGGGCTGTGTGCACAAGTTGTTACTATTAAGGGTATTAAGCTTTCTGTCATAAAAAGATTGGTCAAATCTCTTTTCTAGATGTTCACGTTTTTCACATTTAATATATTAATTACATTAATGTTAAAGCAGACTTTGGTAAAACCTTAAATGCTCAAAGCTTTCATATCTAAGCTGATCAGAGTCAATTAATATGCTTTTTTTTTTTTTTACACAGAAACTGTTAAATGTCAAAGTTGTGTTGAATAATACTTTGTCATATGTGTATGATGTGAAAGAGAGTGTCAGAAATTCCACCAAATTATAAACATGAGAAAAAGTAACTATGGCTAGTGGTTAAAATTTTAAGACAGTCCAATGAAAGCGGTGGCAGAAAAGACAACTTTATGTAGTCCTTTTTCAAAATTAAGCAACTAGGCATAAAACATACAGAACCAAATTATTTCTCATCGATTCATTAATCTAATCACATTTTGCTGAACTGTCTTGTACTTAAATAATAGATTTTATAATTTTTTTTAATAACTAAAAATCACAGTTTAGCTATTGAGGGCCATCCAAGGGAGATTCTGTTTCGAGTTACACACTTTGAAGCTCTTCAAAGTAATTTTTTGAAATCTTTCAAATTTGGTTATTATTCAAAAGCCTATAAAACAAAACAAAACAAATTTAATGTGAAATAAAATTACAAAATTAATAATAAAAAATTAATAATATAATCTATTAATACAGAATACAGTCCTGGAGCAAGAATAATAATTTTAATAGTAAGTTTATCTATCTTGCCGTTTAACATAAATTAAACTTTTAAAACCACTGGAAATTTTAGAAAGAGGCATTAACTAAGTGGGGTTTATTTATTTATTTCCTCCTAATCAAACCATTACACTCCAGTAATCACAATATCATTCATGTCAGCTGGTAAAATTGAGTCTGAGAGGAATAAGTTGGATTTGAGTGATAAACACTTATTTTAAAATTATTGACCTGCTACTGAAAACATTTTGCACTTCTTGTGTGTCAAGTGAAAGTAATGATATTTTGTAGTAGGGGCGTATTACTTTTTTTCTAAGGTTAAAATGCTCTCCAGAACTGATACCACTGAAACTGAGGACAGTACTTACTTGAATCAGATTTTCAAGCAAGGTATTTGCATACACATAACAACCTTCTGCAGATTGTCTTCATCACTCTTCATTCTTGAGTTATCAAATAGAAACAGGTATTTTCAATTTAGATTCCCTACTCGATCACAAATTGACAAATCCATGAGAATGCAAGATAGCCAAGGGAAGTAATTATCACTTTATTTGGGAAAACAACAAGTTGAATAGCCTTTTTTCCTGTAAAAACAGATAGAGGGCTGGTGTAGCTACCCAACCAAACTGGTTTTGACCACCTTATTTCATCTACCTTTTTGGTTAAAGAAAACTGCACTAGATGGATTCCAGTATTTGAACGCTTCTGGAACATGTTACAGTCAGAAGACATTTCTCACTATGACATGTGCTGTAACTGCACAAAAAAACATATTGTGATCTCATTTTTTTAGAAAACATTCTCTCCTTTTAAAGACACTGCTACAGTCATGAGCCTCTTGCACTCAACATTTGAGTTATGCCATCATAACCCTAAATTTACATCCCGGAGATAGAGTTCAGGTGCCTCTTCACAGCCTTCCTGATGCTGAACCCATATGAAATATACTCTGCCAATATACACATGGCCTCATGCTCCAGGTCTGACAGTGTTTTTTTGGCTGCATGAACCACTGTGCTGGCTGATAAACCCAGGCTATATGCTGAGTCCTCTGCATCCTCTAGCTGCTCATACCAAACAGCTGTACAAAAGCCAGCAAACACCTGGCAAGGCACTGAGACAAACAAAAAGGCTTGTGGGTGGATCCTGCTTTATATGCTGGGAAGATAGTAAGGGTAGGATTCAGCTCGCCTACCTTTGTATGTTTGCAATACTGATGTTTGCATTCAGAAATGGGAAGCAGAATTCAGATCATTACCCCTGTGATTCTGTAACAGCAGGCTATGATCAACAGACCAAGGCAGGCACATCTTAAAGAGAGTCTAGATGTTTCCACTAGTGGTCTGGGCAAGATGCACCTCAATCCACATGTTTCTGCAAGGTGCATTCATGTAGTCCCTAATGAAAACTCATAGCTCTCTTTTTGCACCCATTTCACTTTTACAGGATCTTAACGTAAAGTAGCATATCCCAAATTATTGGTTCATTATTAATTCTAGGAGATCATAGAATCATAGAATCAGATGTGTTGGAAAGGACCTCTGAGATCATCCAGTGCAACCCTTGATCCACTACCACCGCAGTTACTAGACTATGGCACTAAGTGCCCTCCAAACATTGGATGAGCTGGTAAAATAAACATCTTGATTTCTCATTCAGTGTTCACTACATGGTTTGGGGTTAAGACACTATTGGCACCAATAGGCATCATGTTGAAGGCATTGGAAGGCATCAACACCTATCAGCATTTATGGATACCGATACTGACAGCTATTAACACCTATCTGTTGGCAACTTGTCAGTGCCTGTGGGTCTATCTCAGGCAGCTGGTATTTTTGACCCACATAGTCCTGGATCTGTTTAGATTAAAAGTTTTAGCTCAGGTCTCAAGAAGTAATAACATTCACCTCCTAGTAACTTAATGACTTAGCTTTTATTACTGAATGAAGCTGCTTAATCTAATGACCAGAATTTCTTGAAAATAAAAATATAAAAGCAGCAGTACTTGCAATAAGAATTACATTTTCTGTTAAACAAGGATTTCAATTGCATTCAAAGATATTTGAAGGCATAACGAGACATGGAAAGGGCATCTCTGTTTACCATGGTTCAGGCATTTCTGCAGAGTGTGTAATCAAAGAGACAAACAATAGGAATGAGCAACTGCATATGATCTGTTCATGTAAAATATATCCTTCACGGACAAAAGGAATGGTACTAACACACTACAAAACAGTAACCGAAAATACGAAAGAAACAGTCAAGAATTAACTCTGACAACTTTGTTGTTGTTCCTTCTCTCTATAAAATAACTGCTAAGAAAAAAAATACAGTCCTAGGTAATTCTTTTTTCACAATTGTTTGATCGTATCTTCCACATCAATTTGGGGGTTTTTTTAAGAAGCAGTGCCTACTTGTATCTGTATAGAAAAATAGTTTTCCGAGGCAATCCACTTTCCTTCGGCAGTGCTTTGTGTGCTGATCATTTCAGAGCATTCATGTCCGGTTTTCATTTCACACTGAAGGAAGTAATTTATTCCATTGTACATGGCTCTCTCCCGCCCTCCTCACTTCCTCTTTTGCCCTTTATTTCACTGAGCTGTGCTTTGTATTTTCCCATCTAACAGCCATTACAAAACCCCAATTGTCTCCTTTTATACTTTTGCCTGTCGAGAGAGAGGGACAGTGCAGCCCAGCTCCCTGCCAGCTACCTGCCCCACAAGAAATCAAGCAGGAGGAGGTCAACCTTTAAACCACAGAATGACTCTGAGTGAAGCCGCTGCTCACAGCTTTGCAGCTTTGCAGTGCTGTAGAAGCACAGTGGGCCTACTCTAAATTTGGCAGTAAAGTCTACTAGGAGGTCAATGCACTCTTGCTATGCATTCAGTCTCTGCATTTTCCTCCTAAAGAAACCACTGGGATTATTCCTCAAAACAACTGATGCCACTGTGCTCCAGTTGATGGGCAGCAGTCAGTACAGCGTTTTAGCAGCAAAGAGGCCTTTCACAACTATTATAGCCATATATATATATGTAAATAAAAGTAAATACATATATATATAGTGAATATATATATATATAGTGCATATACAAAGACTAACAGTCTACTCTATCATGCTTTTGAATCTTGTGATCTAATTTGCCTTAACTTCAGAATGACTGCAGGCCAAATTAAAGTAATGCTACAGTAGAACAGCAATCATGTGCACTGTGTCTGAATATCCTCAAGTGAGAACAGAGCAATGTAGATTTTTTCTTTTTTACAGAAGCTAGCTGAAAGAAATCTGTTTCCAACTCCACTTTCAGTGGTGTTCAGAAAAATCAACAATTAGAAGGATTAGAAAATCTATGAAAAAGATAAAAATACAAGTTTGGATCCTGGCTTTGTAACTATAATGCACAAGAATATCTAAGATGATTTCTCATCAAGAATACTTAAAATAGAACTTTAAATTATGTTAGAATATTCAACTCCAACTGATAATTTTTATGTTATCTGGGCTGTGCTTCAGCAAACATCGCAAAGAGAAAATTACAGGCACAGTCCTCATCAATAGTAATAGAAGACTTAGTGGGGAAAAAAGAAAATGTACAATATTAAAAGCATACTCCTCAGTCAGCGAAAACAGGGATATATTGAAAAAACATCACAGTAATGTTTTTCTTTTGATTTCAAATTTTTACTGATTCAAGCAGAATGAATGTGAAATAAAGTCGTTTTGCAAATATCCTAAACAGTAAGTCAGAGAATCATAGAATCATAGAACCAGCTGGG
>VZRE01017580.1:0-14023 GCA_013396775.1 Cephalopterus ornatus
AGAAGAGAAGGCTCTGGGGAAACCTTAGATCACCTTCCAGTACCTAAAAGAGGCCCATAAGAAAAATGGAGAGGGACTTTTCACAAGGGCTGGTAGTGATAGGACAAAGGGGAATGGCTGCACACTAAAAGAGAGTAGGTTTAGATTAGGTGTTAGGAAGAAATTCTTCACTGTGAGGCTGGTGAGGGACTGGAAAAGGTTGCCCAGATAAGCTGTTGACTCCCCATCCCTGGAAGTGTTCAAGGCAAGGCTGCCGGGTAACCTGGTCTAGTGGAAGTTTCCCTGCCCATGGCAGGAAGTTTGGAACTAGATGATCTTTAAGGTCCCTTCCAACCCAAACCATTCTGTATTTAAGATGCTGGAGTTTATTAAATATTTTCTAAATAAATAAGCTGGACAGCACAGAAACATACTAAACTAAAAATCCAGTGTATTTGATTATTCTCACTAATCTAATTAAAAGCATTGTTAAATTTCCAGCATAAGTTCAGCAAAGTTATGACATAGATTGCTGTTTTGGTTTTATTATATTAAGTATGCTTGAGTGAATCTCAAATATTTGCTTAATAAAATGAATTTGTCATATTTCCATAAAGGTTTCCTAATGATGTAGCAACTGTCCATGGTGATGAAGGCTTAATAGAACTAGCTGTGCTTACGTTAGAAAGCATTCATATCTGGGGAAGACAAACTTTTATGGAGTAAGTCTTGAAATTAATCCATCTTGCTTGATAGAACAAACATTTTTTTCATTACACCATGCATAGAGACCTCATATAAAATATCATATTTCTTCTTGGCTACCTCTATTTTTATGTGAAGATCACTTAAAACACAGACTTTGAATAGGTAATGCATTAAGAAATGTAGCAATATACAAAAGATCTACCCTTTTTGCAGATCTCTTTTATATAATTTGACGTAAAAATTATCATGCAAGCATTAGTATGTTGTATACTGCAGGAAAAGACTTGTAATTTTTATTTAAAACATTGTGGCACCTATATTTGAATGTAGCACTTATGGCGTCTTGATTTCATTGTATTCAACTTTTCCTTGCCAGAGGAAAAACTGTGAAAAACTAGGGAAATGAGAGAAGAAGAAAGACAAGGAAATAATCCTCTCTCTCACTCACAACTAAGAAGAAATAAAAAAGGGAGATTTGAAGGGATCTAAAATCCTAAAGCATTCATTTTTGTCATGTTGAGGTATCTAACTGCAGTATGCATCGTGTCTCTGCTTATGGGTAGTTAATAAAAGACTTAGCTTTTCTTTAAAAGATAGCGAATAACAAGGGAGGGGGAACAATTTCCTTTGTATTTGGAAAAAGACTCCACACTATTACCTTGGATCAGAAGTACCAGTGTTACTTTAAAATGTGCTTTACCATGGAAGACCAGGTAATTGTTGAAGTGCTAATAAAGAGTCAGTTATTTTTCTCTGTTTATCACTGCCTATGTTCTCTCCTGTTGTGTTTCCTGAATAGGTAACTGTATCTGAAAACAGATCCAGTTTGGTCAGATTGCTATAGGCTTTGATTTGAACATCTTGTTGGAGATGTCACAGCCGCACTGTCACTGCAGTGTTTGATTCTTCCAGTTGGGAATGGATTTTTTTTTTTCAATTGTAATTAGAATTTCCTTTTTAATTTTAGTTAGAATTTCCTTTGCTGAAACTGCCTGCAACCTTGGGAGACCAGTTTGCCCAGTTGTTCGAGTCTCCATCAGCATTTCATACCCTTTTACAGGCTGATATGCTCCAAAGTCAGTGTAAACATCTCAGCTCACCCATATCTGGAATACATTAATTGTGCAATCATCCAGACAGTTCCTCCTGCAGTACCCTCCTGGTGTTCCTATCTTAGACAAACCACGCTGAACATCAGAGATGGATGAAGGGGAGGGAAATGGAGGGTGTGCGTGGGAAGGCTGCACCGAAAACAGAACTAAACCCAACTATCTTTTGTCACTGTCATACCCTTCTTGAGCCAGTGACTCAAAATCAGAAATTTAAATTTGTAAAATAGGCTATTTGTAGCAAATATGCTTCTTACTTTCTATCCTGAGAAGTACAAAGTTTGTTTTTGCAGGTGTTAAATTAGCTTTGAAATTTTTTGTAAGTAGGGGAATTTTACTGAGTACAAAATGACAAGGTTTCAATTATGTGATCTACTAATCTGTCAATCTGTTTCTCAAACCCTTTAGTCTATGATACGGTTTCTGAAATTCCAATCTAATGAGTCATACGTATCCTGCTATGTTGGTTTCATGCAATAAGCATGTAGTTACTTCTGGTTCATTCAAATAGAAAATTGGGGGACTGAACCTACTTCTGTATTTTAGTTTGAATAAAAACCTGACTTTTGGAGTTTTATCCTCTTGCTAAGTTTTGGGTTCTTTTGCAGAGCAGTCTTGGAGCATACAAGCTTGGATGCTTTTTAGGCCAAGTTACAAGGTGCATTAGACCCACGAACAAACATTCAGTCTGTAGGACCAAATTAGAGGCTGTACACAGTAAACACCCTCAGACATGAAGGAGTGGATTTTGTATCCTCTTCAGAGTGTCGTTTGTTATATTTGTTTCTACTATGCCAAAATAATTGCTGGGGTAGTCTTCCAGATCAACAGTGCATAAGACTGAATGAGAGAATGAGCCTTCTATTGTAAGGCTCAAGTATTTGTGGTAAGTAAACTTAACATTTAAATTCAAAGAAACCCACCAAATCAGAAGAGCATTTTGTACCACTAGCACATGTACGCTTTTGTGTAAGCTTTCAAATTCTGCAGGTAAACTTCATGGGAAGTAATTGGGGTGGTGGGAGATCTGGGCCCTCTCTTCTGTACCTGAGCAGTGCGGTTCAAATACTCATTTCATAAGACGTGCAAGGAGTATTGTTCCATCAATATTGAAAAATAAATACATAATTTACAAGTGGTAGTAGCTTGCATAATCCAACTGCTCTGTAGCTGCCCAGAGGATGTATTGCATTACTGTTTCAGGCAAATGTGATACGTGGTTCTTCCTGAAAGGAAGATATGTACTTAGACATTTTCATAAATGGGCTGAGTAATATTCAAAGCTCCAAGTTCTCTAAAGGTGATGTTTTGGAACAGCATAAACAATCCTAAAACATTAATTGAAGGTATTACTTTAGAAATGAAGGGACTAATTTATAGCTCTTATTCCAGGGTGATCATCCTAATGACTTCTAAGGAAAGAGCTTTTTCTCCAGTTGCAGAGGTAGTGAGGAACAGAAAAAAGTGTTAGAGGAAATGAAACTATTCTGCTTTCTCCATTTCACTTTTGCCTGGAGACAGGTTTTCCCTGAGAATGAGGGGAATTGCACTCAGGACACATGCATAGGTAGTTTGTGTTCTTCCCTTAATGACAATTCATCAGTTTTGTTTTTCCCTGTATACTTCAAGATTGCATGTATCCCAGTACATCTGACACCTGGCACTCCAGAGTCTAATTTTCTGCACAGCATATATAAATTATATATTAATAACCATTTTTGCACACTTGTTAGAGAAATGGCTCTCTGAATCCTACATTACTGGTTTTTAAATTCATACCTCTTGACACTTTCTTGAACTCTAAGTAGACTTCTGCAAAGCAGTTTCAATTTGACAAGGATATAGAAAATAGCTATCAAACCTTATTTAGCAACTGCAGCTCTTTTTAGAATATTATGTGAGCAAGGTACAAAATATGTCTGTTACTCGTTTTGATAATAGGGTCAAAGTGGGTCAGTCAAGGGGGGAAGGAAATCGTGTGTCAGAAAATTAAAATAGTCATGCTACAGAGATCAGACATGTAAGTATGGCTTTAAAAATAGTGGCATACCTGATGGAGTTCTGTTAGATGTGCTGAGTATGACATTTACTAAGTGTGATGTTTTGCAATTAGATGTGAGACTGGTAAAAGGCCCTGTGTGTATCCTGACCTTCTTTTCCTGCCTCCACTTGACAAAACCCATAAAACTGGCCATTATCCAGCCATTTCCCCATTAAAAGAAGGAAGCAACAAAGGAACTGGAGGACAGAAGGGCTAAAGGGGCTTCACACTCAGTAATAAGTGTCTTCTGAAAGAAGATTGAGGTTGAACTCTAGCACAGCATGAAAATAAGTTATTCTATTACATGGTCAGTCTAACCTATAATTTAAAAAATCCCTAGCAGAATGGAAACTAACTGCTAGTGAACATAAAAAGCTCAAGCAGATGTTAAAGCTGTCTCATGAAGTAATAACTAGCAGTTGCCTATTGCCCCTATTAAAATATTACAGATGTGGTAAGAAAAACCATTGGATTTTCTGATTTTACACTCTCAGAAGCTCGTTGTTACATGCCATGGTGCAATGAACTTCAGTTTTCAAGAGTTTTATGGTGGATTTGTTAATGTACGGACACAAAACAGAAAGTTGTCTCTAATTTATAGGCACATCAACCATCCTTATTTTTCATCAGCATTTTGTCCCCAAGCACATCTATGGAATGTTAATTTAGTGAACCATATAATTTGAGGTGATTGAATTATATTTGAATTTTAAAAACAGAAAAGTGTAACCAAGAAATGCAATGTGCTAAGCATTGCTATAAGTTTCATGTTACATTCCTGATGTGACACTGACTTCTTTTTTTAAGTTTTCAGAGATATCATAAACCACACTTTATACCTGGTCTTTTTGATCTGCGAAAAGTGTTAAGTCTTTCCATGGAACTGCTGAACTTTGGCTGCAGATCTCAGAACCATTTATTTTTCTGCAGGGCAATGTGGCAAGAAATGTTTGTTGCCTTTTTACCTACTTGTTCCTTTTTTTTGTTTTGTGTGAAATTATTATGGCATGTGGTATTTAAGTGCTAACTGTTACTGAGGGATCTAATTTCTGTTGTTCACCTTGAGAACTAGTCACCTTTGCATGTTTTTTATGGAATTGATCTTACAGGAAAAGTGAGGGAGCTTTCTGTCCCTGCTGGACCCTACTCTAATGTTTGTTTTCAAACACAAATCTCTCTCATTTATCTTTACTGTGGTGGTGGTGAGGCACTGGAACAAGTTGCCCAGAGAAGTTGTGGATCCCCCATCCCTGAAAGTGTTTAAGGCCTTGCTGAATGAGGCTTTGAGCATCCGGGTCTAGTGGAAGGTATCTCTGCCCATGGCAGGAGGTTAGACCTAGGTAATCTTTAAGGTCCCTTCCAACCCAAACCATTCTATCGTTAATTTGTTTTTTAAGTTAATTGTAAATCCCTTATGTTCATTAGAGATCTGAACAGAATGAATATGGCCTGAATGGGAGATGATATGAGTGAGAAACTTCAGCTTTCGTGTGGAAACATACCCTAGGGCATTGTGTTACTTGGGGATTACCATAATCTTCATGTTAGACATACGTTGCAATTTCTCAGATTTATTAAAATTATTTTTATTAAAAGGTTAAACAAAACAATGTTGGGATGAAGCTGAGGTGACAGTGAAGACCAAAATACAGTTTGAAGGCCTCAGTGTAATAAACAATGTCATTGGACGTAAAAAGCCTTGCTTTGGTTGTCCTGCAGATGTGCTGGATTGGTCTCCCTAATGAACTGCAGTATGTCCCTCTGAATAAGGAGACATCTGAAATTTTATGTCTTTTGCTGATGACATGAGAAATGAGAAAATTTTCAAGAGTGGGTGAGTTTGACTTTTGTAACAATCAATTCTCTTTCACTCTATTCAGGCACCAGTTCTGTGGCTTTGGGCTGAACAGTTAAATCTCAATGTTTGGAGGGGTATGATACCCTTCCCTCAGAAAATGTACAATGGCTTACAAACAGCAACCATTTTTTAAGTAAAGTAAGTAGTAGCCTTAGCAACACATTGTTTCTGTGCAAGCATTCTTCTCAAAATAATTGTCCTCAAAATCATCAGCTCTTAAAAAGAGAAAGAAGAAAGCTGGATCTTTTGACAACCACAACCTGGAACACATGTAGCCTACAGACTGCTCCCATGTAGCTCTTGTGTATTTCTACCATTAGATCTTCATAAATGTGTAGACAAACCTTCCACAAATAAGGTAATTTCTCCAAATACCTGTAAAAACTTTTTAGCCTATCTGTCTCTTTAGTTTTGAGAAAGTTCTAGTATTTGGAAGGTATATATTTGAGAGGATGTTTTATTAGGATTTTTCCAGCAGGCAGTGGCCTTTTTTTTTCTTTTTCCCCTCAAAAAAGAATGTTGGTGAGCTGCAAAAGTTAATATTTAAGCCATAGTTTTCAACCAGTATCTTTTTTATTCTATCTTCAAAATATACTGATTTGACTCAGCCAGATTTACCTAATATATTACAAAGCTGGGACAGGGAAGTAGCTCAGGTTTTGATCAGTTTGACATAAGGTTTACCATACCTGAAGACTTAGGCTCTTTGTAGAAAATACCAAAGCATTCTGCCAGATTTTAAATTCATTAATGTATTTCCAGTTCCAAATAGAGTTAATATCAACTCCCTTTTGTCTACTTATCTCCAAAGATTGCTTCCCTCATGACTTTTACTTTTAAAAATAGTTGTAATTGTCCTGGGAATTATTCTGATGGTCTTGCACTATAACTTTTAATGGGTTCTTTTTGTGGGTGAAAATTAGTTTTGGTAATTTTCTTAATTGTCTGCATTTTTATTGGAGGAGGTGGCCATAGTTTATAGGAATGGAAACATGGAAAAAAATTATCATGCTTTGCAAACAATTAAATTGTATTGAATACAAATATAATGGGAAGGAATCAGAGGCAAATAGGAGTTGGGTATCTAAAGCATCTTTTTTCCCCCAAAAATTTTAGTGTTTGTGTATTGAAGTTTCAACAAAATAAAGGCACAAGAATATACTTTATCCAGCCTGCATCTGATGCTGTATCCAAAAATTTCCGTGCTCCTAATAAGGAATTATTTATGATTTATTACAGTATTCAGAAGCTATCAAAATGGAGGCATTTAAGAAATGTAAATGCTGAGATTTTTATCTTTGAAACATGAAATTAATGTTTTCTCATTAAAGCATAGATAAAACAAACCATTGTACCCTTACTGGATTGTATTTCTTGTGTAGAAAATATGTTTGCGATGCCCAAAATAAGGGATGGTTGAAAAGAATGGCCCTCAAGTAAGGTTTGATAGTCTGAGAAGGGAAGTCCCAGTGTGCCTCATGACTGTCCTGTGATGGGAGTATTACTTTTCAAGAGGACTTAGGATCTTTGTCACCCCAATGACTATGTAAGTGTTCAGGATGCGGAATGGGAGTTCCCACAAAACAAGAAGACCTTTTAAGGCTAATGTTTTGCCATTGTTTATTAAAATCCTGTAGAAATAAATACTGTTGAGGTCTAAACAGTGGAGGTAAAGCTCTGTTTGTATGTGTGTTAGAGTATGTAAATATGAGTTGTCAAAATGTAGGTTTCAGCTGATACGTATCTCTACAAACATATTTTACTCAAATATCTAAGGCTTTTACATATGCTGCTTTCTGGTTGCATATTTAGAGAGGGTTTTTTAAACCTTTTTCCAGAAATGTCAAAGTTAGGGGTCCTTGGCATAGCTTGTATTCCCATTACCACTGAGAAATAACCTCGTGCCAAATGTGTAATGGAGCAGCTATGACATTGTCTTCTGAAAAAGACCTTTGCTTCTTGGTGGGTTGGTTGTTGCTATTGTTTGGTGGTCTGTTGTTGTCATAACAGACTAAAAATGAAAGGGAGAGTTGACATCCTTTGTTAGGCAACTGCTGTAGTTGGGAGAAGAATAGACACATTTTTTACAGACCTCATTTTATTCTTCTAGTCAGAAATGGCCTTGTAACTTAGCTTTGAAGTGTGTGTTAGCTTGAAATACTGTCCGGTCCTTCTCCCAGCTATATTGTTAGGTCTTACATTATTTCTTCTCACAAAACTTGCTTTCCATGGTATATTAGGCAAGCCTGTACCTTGTAAAATTTCCTATTACCGTGGGATCTAAAATTATGAAATATTAATATTAAATCTATCTAGTGTGGGTTTTTTTCTGGCATTTATTCTTAAGTGACTGCCTATTTTCCTTTTTGTCTAGCAGCAGTGTTTGTTAATCTTATTTTTAATCCTAAAGTCTTGAAAACTCTTAGAAATGTACATTCCATTTTAAATTCTTATCTATGAACACAGAAAAAAATAAATCATATTACTGTAAGTAAGCAACAGCAAATAAAGTAATATGTGCATGTATGATAAATAGGCATAAATAGGCTTCAAGGTGGAAAAAAAGGCCAACATTTTTAAAATACTATATTGGCTTTTCTGGCCTTTGAAGTCTTGCAGACATCAAAGTTTAAGGTTAACTAAAATACTTCAGTCTCTTGCAGAATTACATAGTTTATAGCATTCTCTCATTACTTAACTGGATCACTGAGTCCAACCACAAACCCTCAAGTCCACCACTAATCCAAGTCCCTAAGTGCCATGTATAGTAGTTTTCCTGTCAGAAATGGTCAGTGGCTGCGTTTTGATGGGACCTGAGATGCTTTTCTGTGCTGTGTCCTTTTGTGGTGAGTTCTGGTGGTAAGAATAACAGCAAGGTCTAGCAAGTCACCAATGTTGTGACGGGGCCTTATGCTTGTGACTGTCATAGGAGATCCCCTTTTCTTGGGATCACTCCAGAGTGTCTGGGTTGAAGATCTGCCCATGCCTCTCTCCCTGCTGTATAAATTCTGCTCATGTGATATTATTGTGAGTAGTGTTCAGTAAAAACAGATGAATAAGATGATTTCCTAGGTCTTTATGTAACTATCTATTTTGAGATAGTTACCAAGCAAATGCTTGATTTTTGATCTCATAAAAATGAGGTTAAATGCAGTTTATGAGTATGAAAATACACAATATCACCCAGGAAAAATGTCTAATGCTTCTTCTGTGTTCCTGTTTTCCTTTGTTCCAGAGTCTTGCTGAGATTTTTCAGAAACAGTTTCTAAATGTACCTTCTCAATTCAGCTGTTCAACTGTGCTTTTTGAGAGTATTCTATGCAGCACTTTGAGAATTGATGTTTATCACAGACAGGTAGCAAATTGCATTTTGCTTTTTTGAGCATTAAAACAAACTGCAACATAAATGGCCTTGCCATCAAATTCCAATGCAAATGTAAAGATCAAAAGCCTCACTTAAGTGTGATCTGGGCTTCCTCTCTGCCTCCCTAATCCTTGTATCAGTCTCCCATGTGATTTTTTTAGTGAGTGTCCTGAGGAATTTCTCTCATACAGAAAAACTGGATGACTTCCTTTGGGCCCTTGGAGTAAACAGGGAGCAGAACAAGGGAAAGAGAAAGATTGGATGCTGGAGCACCTGGCTTGGAAGTTGAATGGTAATTGAGTGTATCGGCCACTGGATGTCACTTGTTCCACATAAATACATCTAAGAAGTTACTATTCTGGTATCAGAGTTTGCATGCCTGTTGTGAACACGGAAATGGTGCCTGGGTGAGCACAGACAGCGGAATTTTTCTTTCTCTGCCTTGTTCTTTTTCACCTGAAAGTCAAGAGAGCTTAATTTGAAGTGATGTCTTGTTACCTTCTGGCTGACTTTTGCCTATATTACCCTATAAATCTTCTTAACCGGGGTTTGGATGCTGGCTTTTCCTATAACATGGAACCATGAGGCAGCCATCAGGAAGGTTCTATTTCTGCCACTACCATGCTGGTCACCATCTCCTTTGTAGCATTAACATCATCTTGCACTATAAGTTGAGTCAACAGAAAAGTGATTTCCACAACAGTGCTTTTGGTCTTCTGTGCATTTGTAGGTTAAAGATGAAAATGTAGGTGTTGAGAAAGATACAACAAAGTCAGAAAAAAGATACAACAAAGTGCAGAAAAAAAAAAAAGGCAGCAAAAAAAGAGAGGGAAAAGATAGAAAGGAGCAAAAGCCAATAGGTAGTATTCTATTCTTGAGGCAGTGACTGTTCGCTGCAGAATATCTAGCTAAGGAAATTCACGTCTTGGAAAAAAATGTGTGGGCAATGCCAACCAGTCAAATATTAACTGTTCTTCTGTGTTTTGGCTTATGTAGTTACACTTGATCTGGTCACGTGCTGTGCAAACAGAATCGTGCCTGTATGTACAGCCTGTCTATTTCACCAGTCCTAATGGCAGCATCTCTCTGACGGCATTATCAAAAGACCGGAATCGAAGGGTGAAGGGCCTTCTCCTGACTAATCCACAGAGAACTGTGATAAGTCTTTTTCACTTAGGTGTCAATGCACATGCAGGTAGCCCTCAGCCAGAGCACAATGTCCCATCACTTCTTCTCCTGGCGAAGTTTTCATCTTTCCAGTAAGTATGTAAAATAAAAAAATATAAATAACATTCTAAATATATTAGCCAAATGTAATATAAAGACATGTAAGATAAATATAAAAGATATTGATTACATAATATAAGCTATGTATATATATATATATATGTATGTATGTATAATGTCCCATAGTGAGTGAGTTATACTAATACAGATTTTCTGTAGTGTCAGAATGTTATTTTCTACTGAAATGCTTCCTGTCTAGATGTCAGCTCTTAACATTTTACTGGTATTTAGGATGTAGAATAACACTTGTCCTTAGTGAAGCTTAGTGACTTCAGGTTGAGCATGTTTTCCTCATGTGAACTGAATTGTTCTGAAGTGTTATTGCATTCTTGTGAACAAAAGCCAAACACTCAAACAGAACTATTCCCTGTCATCTGGGAAACAACATTTAAAAAATCATCCAGTGAAAAATCAATTCTGATTTTTATTTCTAACCACAACTATTCTTTCAAAATGAGAATACATGTATCTTACAAAATTCTGTGCATTTGACTTGAAGAATCGAAGTTCAAGGGTGGATCCAATCTAAAACTTTTCAATTATTGTTAACAATTTCCTTCTTGTCATTTCCCTGAAACTTTTGACACAAACACTGAAGTGATAGTGTCTTTGCAGAGTATATGAACACATTTTTAATATGATAGTATTTGTAAGTTTTTATTATGTTTTCACCTATTTATTGTAAATTGCTATCTTGAAGTTTTATTTAATTCTTTGGAAAACTTTCTAGTTTTTACAGTAATATATCAAATATCTCATGTATTTAAAACTGGAACAGTATTTTTTCCCCTTCTATTCATGTTTTCCATGTCTGATGTCATCTGCTATTAAAACTCAAGGATCATTGCATGGTAGAGAGTCTCAGGTAGCTGCCAGTTACCAACTCTACAGGCTATTTTGTTAAAGAATGGTCTCTTTCCAGTGTTTTAGTCAACCTGTGTGTTTTTATGTCTGGTTTTTAGCCACATCTTTTAGAAAGCAGTTTTGTGTCTTCAGTTTTGTTGTGTCTTAAAACTCTATAGTGAAGTTTGAAGTCCCAGTTTTTCATTTCTCTATATAGTATTAATTTCCAAACAGCAAAGATTGCATCTGTTCTGGTTGTTACAATATCGTATTAGATACCAATGGAAACACAGAGCTTGTTTACTCTTAACTGCATACAATTCAAGCAGTGCATAATACAAACCTTTGCTAATTTTGTTTTAACAGTTAAACATATTGGTCAAATTTGGTAAATGATGACCTTAAGCACTATGCTACAGATTACAAGAGCTGTAGGAGTTTGTAAGCTGCTTTCTGGCACTGAATATTTTAATTAAAAATATGAGGGGACCTTTTGTAATCACACACGTGAGGACTGGAAAAAAAGAAAGGAAATAAAAAATTCAGCTTTAACTTACTGTTGTGCACTTCAGCTTATTTTTTTCTTCTAACAGCTATACCATGCTATTTCAAATGCTCCCCGTGGAATTCAGATAGGGAGGGACACAGCTGTTTTCACCACAGCTGTTTCCCCCACAGCTGTTCATGGAGGTAGCTTTCATGTGCTAGGTCTCCATCCCTGCTTTCAGAAAAAGCTGTTTGCCACAGTTTGTCACTCGTATTCAGTTGGTGTCTCTTTTCGCGTTTGAGCAGGAGGGCAGAGGGCTGCTGCAGGTAGTTAGTGACTAATGTATTATGGTTTCACATTCTGTTTCCCCACTTGCCTTTCCTCCTCTGAGCAGTGTGGATTTCACCACAAGCAAGGTGGTTTTTTTGGTGCAAGTTTTTACTTCCCGTGATGAGGAATTTCAGGAAGAGGAGCAAAGAGCTGGTGACAGGGTTAGTGTGTTCTGAAACTTCTGCTTCTCCCTTGCTTTGCTTCATATCTGAGGTAGACCTTGCTGGATATTTTTATTAATTTACTTGTCTAGGAGCCCTGTAGGCCTTCTTGTTTTGGGAAGCTATCCAGTTCTAAATTACAGATGGGTAGATGCAGGCAGATGAATCTTAAGTTGTTTGCTTGGCTTGAATTGTATCGGCTACATCCAAAGGAGCTCTTCTACAGGTTTCATAGAATTATCTCCCGTGTTTGGTATACAATATTAAAAACTTAATTTAAGGAAACCTTTGCTACCTTTAAATTCAGGTTATGCTAAGTCATAGATGGTATCCCAATGGAGACACATGCATATAATGATATCAAAAGTACAGCAGATTCTCAGGGCAGTAGTATTTTACTCATACAAAAGCTCAGTACTGTAAATTTTACTGCAGTCAGGTTGCAGACACTGTAAGTGATGAAATGAAACAGTACCTACTTGAGTTTGTTTTCATGCAAACATTTCAAACAAGCTGAGGCAAAATGAGTAATGCATGCATTAGTGCTCCGCAGTGTTATGTATTGATTTTACAGTGCATGGTGGTCCTCCTTGTGAATCATGAGAAAAGACCAAGTCATTCCAACCTGCTGAGTGTCTAAAACTATCTACAAATGTAGAAAAAAAATGTAGAAAAACTTATTTAGGCTTTGTTTTGTTCAGTCTTTTTAAAACTTGTGTGCCTGTGTAGTTTAGGCTTCTGATAGGCTATTAATTAAAATCCTTTTTTTCCCTTTTCCTTTTTTTTTTTGTACAGCAAATAATGAAACAGTTCTGCTACTGACAACTCCCAAAAGAGAGGAGAGAAAAAGTAGAGAGGAGAAAAAGTCAGGTAAAATAGTGTAGCCAGAAGCCATTTTGTCCAAAGAAAACAGGCAAGAAGATGTGACTATTTTGTTGAGTTCTGGTAAGTGTCAAACCAATTCATGGTGTAACAGTGCATACATTTAGGCTCCACCCATGAGAGCTAACACACAGGAAAGCCCTGAGCTCCATGTCCTCACCATTAGACTGGAAATAGACTCACCATTGAACTGGAAAAAAGAAGAATCTTTATATGGAGAGTGAACATCGTCTTTCTGACTCTTTCTGGTCCATGTTAGTGAGGTGACCACAGCTTAGAGGAAAAGGGTACCTTATTGCCTAAGCTGAGCAGAATTCCCTTCTGCTGCCCTTCTCTCTCCAATGAGGCAGATTTTGTCATCAACTCTGTTATATTTGTATGAATGATCTCTTTCCTGCAGAAAACCTTTTAGACTCTGGGCTCAGGAGAGCAGGCCCAGGTGAAATCTTCAGCCTATTGTTAACATGGGCAATACGCTGCAGCACCTGGACAGTCTGAAGGGCTGAGCAGCACATTCTGCACTCCCAGAGACACAGAGCTCTCAAGTCTTGTGTTTGAGTCCGGGGGAATTTCTGTCCGGAGAGCTGGTCCAGACAGAAACTCCTCCCCAGGTCAGACAGTGGGGAAGGACTTGCTTGCACTCAGGCTGTGAAAGGCAGGCATTCCTCGTCGTGAAACTGCGTAAGTGAAACTGCGCAAACAGTCATGCAAATACATTTCAATAGGCAAAGTAATGCGTAGTGCTTTCTCTAATTAAAACATGTTTATGTTAATAATCTCTTAGTAAAATGGGGGAAAACTATCAATTTTCCCACATTTTGAACTCTAGAATGTGACCCCAAAGCTACCTTTGCCAGCAGATTTTTTTTCATGAGCAATACTCTTTGGTTTGACATTTGAAACTTGTGCCAAAACCACTGAGGTCAAAAGGTAGAATTTAAAAATTCTTTTCTTTCTTTTTCTTTTCTTTTCTT
>VZRE01017584.1:0-10814 GCA_013396775.1 Cephalopterus ornatus
GAAGCCTAGCCATGATGATGATGATATTGCTTTAGCTATGGGGGAAAAACCCCAATAAATTGCCAGCTATTTACTTTTCCATCAGCTCTAGTTTGTGTGGTTCTCTTTTGAATATTGTTTGCATTTTATTTTTATTATGAAAACATATGCAGGTATTTTTTGCCATTTCAAACATTCATTTAATAAGCTTTTTTCTTCACGTGTTTTTCCCTTTCCCTTTCTGAGGTATTATCTGCCGATTTTATTAGTAAATAAAACTTTTTTGTGGGTTTTGAAGATTGTTTTAATTTCTGAGAGTTAGTATTCATAACTGTATATCTGCTGTGCATTTGGATGATCTAATCAGTTGGTAAAATGAAGCCGTGTTAACTGACAGAGCTTGGCAGACCAGCTGAGCTCAAGGACGCAACTGTTATACTACTTTGAATGAAAAATACCAAATCACTGGAGTACTTCAGCCAGAGGCAAGTGTGGAAAAGCCCAGTGAGGCTTGGGACATGAACACACACCAGCAAATCTTCTGTTCTTCCCCCATTACCCTGGTAATAGTCTCAAGGATGCAGGTTTTAGCAAAGACACAGACTAATTGTATTTCAGGCAGCTTGCTTTTAAATATTGTGATAGCCCACCAAGTTCCCAAAGAAAGTGAATACAAAATACTGTTCGAGTTGCCTGCCTGTGGCTTTGGATGAACTTCGGATGTGCTAAATTATCCAAAATACTTCTGACTTTCCTTTAACCTCCAATGGACAGTCAATTTACTGTAGGAGAATCTGGCACACTGATGTGCCAGATTTAGCTCTCTGTGAGTTGTCTTTCCCACTCATTAATGAAAATCACTCAAGACATCATTGGCAGATTTACTGAGAAACTTGCAGGATGCACATCCAAGCTAAAGTAAAGCTGCTGTTCTTTGAATTTGAGTTTGTATTTTCGATTTGGTCACCTCCTGTTTGCCAGGTGTTGCTGTGTGAACGTTTGCTGTGATTTCAGAATGTGTGCAGCTTTCTTTCATCTTTGGGTCACTGACAAAAATGTCTTTATATGCTTTTGAACAATACCCCTGTTGCAGTTGTGTTCTAGGAAACAATAGTCCATTGTGATGGTTGGATCCTGCTCTATGATGTAGTAAGTTGTTATATGGGGTTGAAAAAAAGTCTGAAGTGTAATCATGTCATTGCCATTCTAAATTATGTCTACTTGTATGTGGCACAATAGTATCAAGTAGTTTAACTACAGAAACGCCTTCTAGTGTAATCTCATTCAACTAAAGCAATAACTCCTTGGTTTTTTTTTAAGCAGTTGAATTCTGTGAGGAAATGATCCTTCCTTTGTTCTCTGTGAACTGCAATAGCCCAACCTGTTTCTGTTAATTACCATTCTCTAATGCTGTGTGCTGGCTCTTGCAGTTTTCCTGATAATAACATGTCTTTCTCTAGCCTAAATCCCTACAGCTATGATGAGAGCTGTCTCAGCAGCAGTGAAGACCACATCCCACTGGCTGCCTTGCCTTTGCTGGCTGTTTCATCCCCGCAGTATCAGGATGCTGTTGCCATGGTGATCAGCAGAGCCAATCAAGTTTACAATGAGTTTCTCAAATCTACAGATGGGGCTGGTTTTAATGGGCAGGTAGGACTATTTTCTCTTACCTCAAATTAAAATTCCTTTAGAGCAAGGCTGTTTCTTTTTAAGCCGTTGTATTGAGGGTTTCGAGTTATGTGTGTGACATAATGTGCAAATATGATGAATGAATGTTAGCATGGGATCATCTTTTCAAAATCCTTTCTCAGTGCCCAGCATGAGAAAGACACTTCAGAAATCATGTGCACTATCTAATGTGAACTTACTCAGCTGGTAGAGGATTATATACCTTTTCCCACAAGCATTTTGACCCCTAAGCACTTACTAAGTATTGTTACAGTGCGGTAAGTGAGGTATGCTGAGCAGTGAACGAGCATGGCAGCCCAAGACAGATGATAATCTGTGTTAATGAGATCTTCACACATCTGCTATAGCTGGTGGAAAAATTAGGAGACCTTTAAGATCAAAAGAAGTCCAACATTTAACTATTGTTACTTCTTTTTTGCCTCCATCACAGTAGTAATAAAAAATTCACAGTAAAGAAACAGAAGACAAATACTCAGTTGCTGGCAGCATTGCAAATTTCCTGTATAACTCTGGGGAAAGTCGTGCAATTTTTCTGTTGTGACCCACTCACCAGTGAAGTCACCCACAGGTTTCTTCTGACTGACATGTCAGTTGCTGTTCCTGCTTCGCCATCTTCAGACTACAAATTGTTCAATTGTATACAACTTTAGAGTCAGAAATGTCTTAGGATAAATGTTACTTTAATGTATTTTGATATTTTATTTTTTAAAATGTTTTTTATAATTTTAATTGAATACAAGAAATGTACTCAATTCAGGAAGTGCCACATGGAGATGCACTGAGATAAGTTTGAGGTTTTTCCCTACCTGCATCTAGAAGAACTCGCTTTTCCTAACGTCTTCACTTGGAAGAAAGCGTGCACAACATCCTGTATCCAAAACTTGTAGTTTTGTGTTATAGCCAACTGAATTAAGGTTAGAAGTGAGTTAAGGAAATTAATAGGAGTTGGGAATAACAGACTAGATGATGGCTTCGGTTTGAGAATTGGAGAGAGAGGCTTTGCTGGAGCCTGGTATCAAGCTATTGCTCATGCTCAGACACAGACAGAGGGACAGGGAGCAAGAATCATCTCCTATGGGTTGAGGAGGTGTTCAGTGGAATTGGCTTGTGGGGAAGATTCTAGTGTGCCATAGAATTATTCTAGCTATTGAATTCCCTCTTTTTTTAGTAGTCTGTGCTTTTTTTTAATTGCCAGGTCCATACTTTGAAGGTAGCTTCTATGTTTATATTAAATGGGAAGCAAGAGTGAATATCTCTGCTTAATACCTCACTTTTAAAGTTCTGTTCCCTTGTCCTGACAGGAGAGTACCAATCTGTTGAGGTCCTGTTCCCTCTATGGCTCTGAAGGAAAAGTTAAGTGACTGGAAATCTTTGTGTCACCAGTCATCTGGTGATATGAACTTTGCAAGCTGGAATCTGGCTACAAGTAGCTGGAAGAGTTCTAATGCATCTGGCAGAACTCCCGCTGGTCAAAATAGCCCCTGGGACAGATATTCTTGGCATAGGGCATATTTCTGGAGATAAAAGGAAGTGGAAGAAAGTGGCTACACATTTTTAGCTGCAATAGGAACCAAGGGTGTAAAAACCAGTAACGAGGGTGTGAAGTAAGACAGGAACTCCTCTGCAGTGCTGTGATGCTTTTTCTTTCTTTTAAAACGCTTGCTACGTGTCCCCAAAAAATCTTTCTGTTTTCTCAGGTGTGTCTCATAGGTGACTGCATTGGAGGAATTTTGGGCTTTGATGCCATCTGCTATAATTCTAATACAGCTGACGAGAGTCGGAACAGTAGCAGAAGAGGAAGCATCAGCAGCATCCAGGTGAAGAGAAAAAAATCCACACAGCTGAAACCCTATAGCTTCATACCCTAGAGGAAATCAATTCCATATAAGACAGAAAAATTAAGGATTTGGTAAATTACCGTGATAGAATGGGATTTTGTTCATGTATCAAAAATTTGCTTTTGTCAGCTTCAATTTTATGATACCAGAAATCAGTAGTGAAGGCTTTACCTGTAAACCTTTAAAATAGGGTTACCAAGTGCCCTTTATGGTATCCCGAAGTGTAGATACAAACATGTTCTGTCTCAGTAATCTCTGTTAGGCTCCTATTTTGTGTCAAAATACTTTCTTTTTTAAATTTTTTTTTTATTCGTTCACATATGGTATGGAATTCCTTATGCTAGTGGCTGGGGGTAGTCTAGCATTAAGATGTGTTACAAGTAAGTTTTAGTGACTGGTGAAAGAATGCCTCTTTCTTGGTGAGGAATGCAAGTCACCTGAGGATCTGTGAATGGACAACTGGTTGTCTATACAAGTGCTGCATTTGCAGAGAAGGGAGGAGTAATTCTACCTATGATCCAGGAAAGATTTTATGATAGTAAAAGCACAGGCTTTTAATGTGATGCTAGCACGTAAATTTAATTATTGTGTTCGACACTTAAGAAAGAAGATTAAAATTCAATTGATCTTATATGTACTTCAGGCTCAAGTGCATATGGAGGGTGGGTGTGGTGAATTAGAGCTGACACTGTGTGAGGTGCCCATGCTCTGTTCTTTGGCTTTGTGACCCTGCAAAATTGTTTCATCTCTTTAGTTACCTCTCCTCAAAAATGGGCTCAATGACACTGACCTGCTTGGTTCATTTGAGAGCTATATGTGGTGTAAATAAGCTTGAGCAAAGAGACATTGTCTAAATTTTTCCGGGAAGGAGAATTACTCACCATTAATAACGTGGCTTTTGGGAATAAGAGTAATTATTCACTTGTCACAGAAGGCAGAAGATCCTCTTGGCTGTTGAAGGCTATAGGTGGAACTATGTAGAAAGGTTCCCCTCATACCTTGTATGTCCTATGAACTTGTTCTTTTTGCAGCTGCAGAGAAACAGATTCAGTTAGCACGTTTTCCATAGTCTGTCTGCATGTCTTTGGCCAAGCCACTTGATCTGTTATGCCCCAGGCCTCATCTGTAAGCTTTGTACACTTTCTCCTCTGTTTTATCTAGTTGGAGTTTATTCTTTTTGCAAGTTGCTTAAAAGTACTGAGCATGATAATGTATTTTGATTTGGAGTATTTGAGGTTATGGATTGTGAAGTGTTGCAGTGACACTTCAGTGGTATAGTGCATAATGCTGTGTCCAGGAAGACAGGAGCAGGGAGCAGTGGTAGAGAAAATGTAAATGAGTGTTGGGAGAGAGATCTATGCAAGAAGGAAAGAACAACTTTGAATCCTGCTTTCTTGTACAATGCCTAGCCAGTTTCCCAGCGATGTTCTCTACTTTCATCTCACAGAGATCTAGTCCCTTGTCCTTCTGAAACTACTTATTCTTCCCTCATTGAATTTGTCTGTGCCTGCCCCTCTACTTTCTCTCATGAGGAAGTTGTAGACTGCAATGAGATCTCCCCCCAGTCCCTTCTGTTCCAGACCAAGTGACCTCAGCTACTCCTTGGCATCCCCTCAAGGCCCTACACCATCTTCATTGCCCTCCTTTGGACACCCTCTAATGGCTCAATATCTTTCTTATATTGCAGTGACCAAAATTGCCCCAATATTGCAGGTGAGGCTGCCCCAGGTCAGAGCAGAGCAGGACAATCCCCTCCCTGGCCTGGCCGGCGATGCTGGACCTGATACCCCCCAGGAGGACACAGTTGGCCCTCTTGACTGCCAGGGCACTGCTGACTTATATTCTACTTGCCATTGACCAGGACCCCTGGGTCCCTTCCCACAGGGCTGCTCTCCAGCCTCTCGTTCCCCAGGCTGTATGCACAGCTGTTATAAAGAACCAGATATTGCTATGCCCTGTGCACGGAGATCTCGTGCATGGATGGGAGGGTTCAGTCCAATGGCATTTATTTTGAAAAGCATCATTTGCACGGGCTGCTGAAATGGACGCAGGAATAAAAGTCTGGAAGTAATAGGGATACATCAGGGAGGATGCTGGTGCAAGCTGCAGAAGTGTTGGAGGAAATGAACAATAAAGAAATAAATAACCTTGAAGATATGGTGCCACTGGTCTCCTCTTGCATCCTGCAGAAGCTAACATGCTTAAAAAATCAGGTCCCACATCCATGGAACATGATGAACAAGACCATTAATGTTGTGGTGGGCATTTTGTGCACTTAGGTAAGACCCCTTCTGATTACCTTATGATATTTGTAGTTCTCTAAGAATGATCAAGTCATAAAGGATAAAGCTTTTGTGTTACTCCTCCTTTCTGCCCCTTGTGCCCCCTGCTCAAATTCCTGATTCTCCTTCCAGCTTTTAGGCTATGCATCTTACAGTGAAATTTAGTCTTCATCTCTTTCCTTCTACTGCAAAGAGGAAGTCTAACCCTTTCCACCCTTTCTTGAATTAAGTGAGATCAAATGTATAAATGCAGCCATTTCAGATAAGCACTGTCGTATTTTGATGTCTTGTCTAAATCTTCCTTTTGCTCTGTTCATTTTCTGAAGGATAATCCCCTCTTAGCAGAGGACTCCAGTCTGGGTGACAGCAAACACCTGAGCAAAAGCAGTATTGACATCTCGGGAATCGTGGAGGATGAGGAGCCAAGGCAGCCGTTGCCTCGGAAACAAAGTGACTCCTCCACCTATGACTGTGATGCTATAGCCCAGCATCATGCTCTCCTGTCTAGGTAACTGGTGTTCAATGACTGACTAAAAGAAACAGCCTTGCCATTGAATGGAGCCTGTCAGCACCAGAGCACAGAGTCATTGTTGCTGTTTGTGGTGTGTTTCTGGACATTTGCTCGAAGTCCTTGTCTACCCCTCAAAAAACCCCCATGGATTTAGTGGGTATAATATGAACTTACACGTGGAGTGTTTTTTATTTAATCTTTATTCAGTTGTGAGAGTTTTGAATATGCAAAAATGAATGCTCAAAGTTCTATTTCTTCAGTGATTATTTCTTCAGTGCAGCCCACTCAAATCAAGATGGATGAATACTTTATAAGTGTAAATTTCTGTTGCCTCTTTCTGTCTAAAGGTCCCTCTGACTTCATTTTCAGGATTTTTATTATTCTGTAAAGAGTGAGATAATTGCTTTAGGTGCTCCTATTGGTCTATGAGTTATTCAGATCAGCTTTAAAACAACAACAGAAAAGCCCTGCATAAACATTTGGCTTAAATGAGGAGGAGGTTGGGGGAGGAGAGTTAACTTAATTAGCTTTCCATGATCTTAAGAAACCTTTGAAATACAGATTTGATGGGAACATAAGCATTTCCTTTGTTTCGTCATTTCTACCTGTTCTAAGCTGTTTGGTTTTTTTATCTGAATTATTTGGGCTTTTGCTTCCTCTATCCATCATCTTATTTCCTTTATTTCATTGTGAGCGATGCAGAGGGAGAAGTCTTACTGTGTGTTGAGTTTCAGTCCTGCTAGAGTTGAGTACAGTGCAGACTTCCTACTGTGCTTTATTTCAAGTCTGGCAGTTTTCTTAGTAGCAGTTTAAGGTAATTTTTATATTTTTGCTTTGACTGAATGCCCTTTGCTTTGTTTTTGTTGACTATTCTGCTTTCATTTTCAAACCATTGCATTTTCTGCGTATCCTTGTGTTGTAAAGTGTTTTCCCTCTGAGGCACAGTGGTGGTTTTTCACTGTCTGTGGCTGAAAACATGAAGATTTTTTTGATCAGTCACTTTTAGGTTCTTGTATAGGACAAGTGCTATGTTATATTTAAAGCACAACATTGACTTGTATAAAGCACTTTAGACTTGAAGAATAATAGGATAATGGAAGGACAAAGATAACAGTTTTCTTCCAAGCCTTTCATTTCCTGTGTGTCTATGATTTTAAACTGAAAGCTTTACATGAGCTGTACTTAAACAAGCAGATAGAAGTGTTACTTTCCATTCACATTTTGGATTCAAACTTCAGGCTGTTGCTAAGTTGTTGAGGAACAGTTGGACAAACATAGGCTAAAGACAACAGAAAAAATTCCTTGGTAAGGTAAAGAGGATGAAAAAAACGAATAAAATTAAACCATGTCATCCTCTGACCCACTCTGTGCATAAAGAGAGGATCCAAGCCTTTGCTTTCCTGTCTGTGAAACTTGCTTAAGATCACTGAGACCTTTTTTCCCATGATCTCATTTACTGCAATTTAGCAGAGGCATATCAGTGATGAGGTTACAGAGATCACTCTTTCATCTTTTACAGATGATCGTTACAGAGATCATTCTTTTAAAAGAATGTTGTTGCCTTACACACTGTAATTGTGTTTCAGTGTCTCAGTTTCTGGTCTTTGTCTGAGTGCTTGTGGCACAGAGAGGTAACTACAAACTGCCACGCTGATGGATTTAGTTCTTGGCTTTCTGCACTTCTGCATTAAGTGAACGCCTAAGTTTGGTCCCCAGCGTTACAGTTAATAACATTGGGTTATAAATTGAGAATTGAAAGAAGGTTTGGCCTCATTTGAGATCAGTCTTCAGAATTTCTGGATTCTGACCCATGTTTGGCCACAGATACAGTGTGTAGTGTGCACATAACTCCCAAGCACTTCACTTGCAGTTCTAATTGAAATCAGCATGGTCAGTGTCTCTCAGTCAGGCTCTCCATGCTCTGGAGGCATGTTCTGCTCTGTCACATGACTGGACAGCAGGTGTACAGGCTACTTTTCTGCTTCTGAATGTAGGTATTTCATCTCCAGCAGAACTAAATGATGGCAGAGTCTTTTCTCTGTCAGTGAGGGATAAGTGGTCTGTATTTACCTCATGCATGTTGGCATATGAAGTAAATGGAAGTGTTTAAATCACTTTAAAAGCTGTCTGTAAGCATCACTGATTTTAACCTGTAACAAATAACTGAAAAGTAGTAAAATTCTAGGTCATAGGTCAGGGAACAGATTGGAACAACGCTTTCTATGCACCCAAGTAACATACTTTGACTGTAACCTTCTAAATACCATTGTCTTTACACAGTTAGAGTAGGTTAAAATTTGTAACAGAAGAGTCAGGATAAACTTACATACATCTGTACTGCTAAAAGGGAGGGGAGGTAAACTTCAATCTGCATAGTCCTTGTGTATCTTAGCAGTAAGTATTCTGTATAATAACTGTAGAAAACTCTTGCATGTTGAAAATTTACTGAATAGCCGCACTGAAAATCATGGTAAGTGGCTGCTATGGTGCAATATCAGTCTGCAGTTTCAAGGTGTGTTGCTTGGATCTAAATACAGGTGCTAGAGCTTTCTAAGCAGCCTGTTTTAAGAATACCCTCTTCATTATTGTTGATTCACTACATTTTCTTTGCTCAGCATCCACTCAAGTGTGTTGAAAGATGGTGCAGACCTTCCTCCTGTGGATTCCAGTCTCTCAGAAGCAAACCAAAGCCGATTTGAATTTGAGGTGTCTGATTTCTTCCTCTTTGGTTCGCCACTTGGTTTGGTGCTGGCCATGAGGAGCACTGTTCTGCCTGGCCTGGATGGTAAGCTCTTTCTGGGGTTAGAATTCAGAATGGGTAATGACCTTCATAAACAGAGGCTCACACAAAAGGGAGGTAAATAAAGGAGCCTAGTTAAATACTAGGGAATGAGGTAAATTTCTTCCTTTAAAAGATGGGAATATTAATGTTGGTAGGTACTGAGATGATGAGGGTTGTTCCAGGGATGTCACTGCTCACCCATTTGCAGAAGTGTGTCTTTTGCTCTGCTGTTAATCATGTATTCCGTGTTATACAACATGAAGCTCACCCTTCGCCAAGGATCAGTCCTTGAAAACGATACCAAAAATAACACCTGTGCTTGGTTCAGCATTACCTGTTGTTCGCATCTAGCTTCGTGGGTGAATTTGGCCCCTGGGTGTGTTGGTATGTTGCTTGGTGTGTTGCTTGTGAGCCATTATTTCTCTCTGGTAACAGAGTCTAGTGATCAGATGCATAGAGGATTTCTTTGTTTTATTTCTAATACATCTGGATTTTTAAAATTTTTCAGTTAAAGTAAAAGCTTACTTTTCAATATTCACTATGTGATTTGTCTCTTTGCATGGTATGAACTTGGGATAGCACAGCACCTTCATAGGAAGTGGTACATTCATTTATCGGGTGAGGGAGAAAAATCCATTGCCAACAGTGAGAAGAGGCAACAATTCAGGACTCCAATTTTTTTTTTTCTAGCCAGTAGCTCTTCTTTCCCCAGTCTCAGCTCTGGTACCCTCCAGACACTTTGACAGGAAAATTTCATGTTAATTACTAGTATTTTAAACTATTTTCTTCAAATTAGCTCTCACTTCCATCCTTCCTCTGGTATCCTGCAGGGAGCATGCTTTGAGAGCAGCTCAACTGACCGGCATTTCAAACATATTCTGAGGTGAGCAGAGTCTACTTGAAGCATAATTAGTCTTTAGAGGTACATATGATAGAAAAATGATAGACGAATCCCATTTTAAAGTGATAATTATGGCACAATTGAGAGGAAAACAGACAAATTGAAACCTATCGTGCAGACAGCTGGAAGTTAGTTGAGAAATCAGGTGCCTTCTTTACTGAAGTGAAAGGTAGAGAGCTACCTGAAATGTGACAAATAAAATTCAGATGTTTTTATTTATTTGTCTGGTTAGAATCAGTTTTTAAAACATAAGGGAAGAAAATTGTATCTAGAGGTTTGCCTGTTATGTTTGCAGAACAGATGCATTTTGTTGTGTTTTACTTTCTGAATATTTATTTATTTTTACACTAACAAGACTGTTTATAAAACCGGATCTTCATTCCAGTTTTTTTATTTCCTTGCCAAATGTCTTTTAAGTCTCATCTGCCCAATAGTCTGTTGGTCCCTAAATGCTTCCTTAACAATTCTTCTGGTTACCCTCTAGCACTGTCTTCTGTGGTCCTCTCACTGTGTAGACTCAGTTCTTATTGTCTAAAGCATAGATCATTTGATCTGTGTACAAATCATTCTTCCACACTCTGTATGCTGATTATGCTTGGAAGAGGATTGCTGTCCTCTAACAATCTCAATTCCCAATAAGTCATGAGCATTTAGTTCCACCCACAAAGTGACCCTGTTCTGCCTTGGGGTGGTTGCCCTGGTTTGGGGTGTTTTGCATTTGTTCTCATTGGGAGCTAATGCTGCTGAATGCCACACTAGAACGGCGTGAAGTACTCAGCACTGCGGGTGTCAAACATAGGTATAGACCTCAGAAATTTGGCAGAAGGCCTAA
>VZRE01017586.1:0-10918 GCA_013396775.1 Cephalopterus ornatus
TTCCAGTCAAATTCCCTGCAGTTGCCAATATTCCATCTGGAGATTTTCATTTGAAAGAATGTCCTGCTTTGTCCTGAAGTGGGATTTCATAGTGCTTTGCCTGTTCAGCAGACTGGCTTATCTCAACCGGTCTGATTATCAGACAGTGCAGTTGACAAAAATAACAAGACAGCAGTTAACCCAATACCTTGAGGCAGTCACAAGTGACACACTTCTCCTGGACAGGGAAGGCTTTTAACAAGTTGTCCTTGTTTGGTGAGAACCGCAAGTCCTTTTTTGAAGCCTGAATGGTCTGTGGAAGTAATGGGATTCATAAAACACATTGAGTCATGAAAGGGGCAAAGATTCCTTTTCAAGTGAAAAAAACCAACCCCTGATACTAACAGTGACATTTTTTCCTCCCTCTTATTTTACTTTTTTTTCCAGCGGAGTATGTAATGCACTGCACAGATGAAACGGAGTGAAATTTCACAGAAAGGATAAACAGAGAGATCTTTAACTCCTGGAATGGGCTGCCCCTTTGGAGATGAAATGTCAAATGCACCCTGCAGCAGTTGTTCAACTTGTAAAAATTAAAATTAATGCCTTGGCAAGATACTTTCAGGAATATTATGAAGAGTGATTAATTCAGAGTCTTCTTTAACCATCACTACCTCCCTCACACACCCTCCCAAAACTTGATCATCTGCATTTCTTCCTTTTATTTTTATTATGTTAACATTGCTATCACTATATTAATTTGACTCCAGCTTTTGACCAGAGAAGGAGCACAGCCATCATCCCATCTTCAGACAGACCTGCCAGTTATGCACTAATGTATCAGTGTGAGCAGAGTGGAGAAGACTAGAGTCAGGATGTGCTGTGCCATCAAAGTAACTATCTATTCTTGACAAAATCAAGCTTCACAGGCTTGCATTTCTTTCTTGTACTCTTGTTAGAACATGTGGTAGCAATAATGCTCACAACATAGGGAGCTTTGTGGCTGCTTGCTACTTAAAAGTAAGGTGGGGGTCGTGTGCTTCTTTCCTTAGAGGAAGTCCTCTTTCTAATTTGTTTGGGCAAAAGGTAAGCACACAAGTGATAGGCATAGTCTAAGTGGATCACTCAGACCATTTCACAGTGGCTTTTTGCTTAGAAAACTGCCTCAAGATCTTCACATATATGACCAAAACCTTTAGAGCACCACCGCTCTGACAGTGCCTGATAGTTTCAAAGGAGTGAAAGAAGGTTTTGATGGCCTAACCAGGAGAGATCTGTACCTTGAGTGGAAGAGCTGAGCACTATAGCAGTAGAAAAGGTTCTGAAACAAAGGACTTAAGCACGTGATGGTATCACAAAAATGTAGATTTCCAGGTATTTGGTGGGATGTCAGTAGAGCCACAGAATCACAGAATTCTTTAGGTTGAAAAAGAGCTTTGAGATCATCAAGTCCAACCATTAACCCAGCACTGTCAAGTCCACCACTTGACCAAGTCCCTAAGTGCCACATCTACACACCTTTCAAGTACTTCCAGAGATGTGACTCAGACACTTTCCTGAGCAGCCTGGTTTTCCTAATATCCAATTAGACCCTCTTCTGGCTTAACTTGAGGCCATTTCCTCTTATTCTGTCACTTGTTAACCTGGGAGAAGAGATAGACCCTCCACCTGCCTACAACCTCCTTTCAGGTAATCGTAGAGCTGATAAGGTCTTCCCTGAGCCTCCTTTTCTCCAGACTAAAACCCCCCCAGCTCCCTCAGCCACTCCTAATCAAACTTGTGCTCCAGACCCTTTTCCAGACATGCCTCAACACCTCAATGTCTTTCTTGTAGTGAGAGGCCCAAAACTGAATGCAGAACACAAGGTGTGGCCACACCAGTGCCAGCTACATAGGGATGGTCACTGCCCTGGTCCTGCCGGCCACACTATTATTGATACAAGCCAGGATTCCACCGGCCTTCTTGGTTGACTCGGATTCTTTGGGAAAACATCTAGAGAAAAAACTTTCTCTAATTTTGAATGGGTAAATGACATTTGGTTTGCAGCTAATGCTTGTGTCTGTCTTGAATACTTTCCAGAAAAACAAAGATTTGCATTTCTCCACAGAGTCTCGCCAACCCTTCCTGTGGTAGGAGCCAAGCAGACCCATTACCGGCTACCTGAAGGAGACCTAGGCCATGTCTATATAGCTTTGTTTGTCCCTACAAACCACTGCCTTGCTCTGTGCTGCTTGGAGGAAACCTACAGCTGCCTCTTCACAAAACCCTTCTGTGACAACAAGGTGGTATTTAGCAGAGGGCAAATGCAATCTCATAACCTTTAGTGAGCCTGGAAGCTTGCTGGGCTACACTACATCCATGTGCATAGCAGGCCCATCAGGCTTTGGAGTAAAACCATCAACACAAATATTACATATCTTCCCTAGGCATATGGCACTTTTCCTACATGTTACACCAGAAAAGAAGCTCTTCTTTCAGCCAATATTAACTTCAAATTCAGCCTTTTGTTTTGCACATCAATAAAAACCACTGGGCCATATATTCAATTTACTTAGACCCATTCTTTCCCACTGGTACCAATGGAAATGCATGGGTATAAATCAGCTTCACTGAACTGGGTAATAACCCCAGTGTATTTAGACTGAAAGTCTTCTTGTCAGGCTGTTAATGTTTCAGTCTCAGAAAGGACTTAGGTAACTATTACTAGAGGGTTTCATGCTTTATCTAGTTATAATGTTTTAGGATGTTTAAAAAAACTCAAACCAACTTTACAATAATCTGATCAAAATATTCATTATCCTATTGATAAATCTATTTAATACAATGTGTTGTTCTGTCCTCAGTCCAGCCAGGACATCTGTTTTCTTGGCTTTATGGTGCTTAGCACAATGAATCATTTGCCTCCAGTCATCTGCTGTTCTGGCGTGTTACGTTGCCTAACTCTTAGGAAAATTCCACCCAGTCGCCTCCAGATAATCCAGCCGTGCTGCACTCCTTGCTCCCACAGCAACAGCAATGGGATCTGCCTACCTCTTTCTTTGTCAGCACAAAACCTCCAAGATCTGTAGTTTATGAAGTCTCCCCTCTTGCCTACACAAATGGCTCCATCCCAGATGCAGGCAGCCTGTTTTGAAATGACCTTACGGGGCTCTTCGAGTCCCTGTATCTACATTGCTATTAAAAAAAGGAAAACAATGAATAAATAAACACAATTAATAAATTATGTCATTCTCTGGTCCCCATAGCACAGCTCACAAATGCCCATCTCTGAAAAACAGAGAGGTCCAATTTGAACCCACGTTTGAGAACAGCCTAGACTACCCCCTGCGGCATGTCCAGGGACTGTGCTCACTGCAGATGGGACACACAGGCATTTAAGAGGTGGGGAGCCTTTGCCTTCCTGGGTTTTCTAGTCCATGAAGAGTAGCATCTGATGGGATTTAGCCACTGCACATCTTGGCACTCCCTGCTGCCTGTAGACAGGGTGGCTGGCTAAGGGTGCTGTCTGCAAGGCAGACAGCCTGGACCAGGACAAGGTGGGTGAGCCTGGCTAAAACACATCTGCATGCATGGCTTGCTTTCTGCTGCATATTAACTCCCATAAAAGATGTCTCTGTTTAAATTATCCAAAGCTCTTCAATGGAGTGTTCAGTGAGTGATGAGGTTTGGAGAATGCCTATTTGCAGTCTTCACGGAGGGATGGAAGGGAACTGTGACTTCAGGTGCTGGGAAGAGCAGTGCTATGGAGCTAGAGCAGGAAAATCTTTCCAGCACGGGAACTGCCTTGTTTCCCCCTGGGGCTTCCCAGGAGTTTTCTGTATATGCATAAAGAACAGGCAGGTGAGGTAGAAAGCAAAGGTAACCAGGGATGCCCGGGCCAAGAGCAGTGGGGATGGCACAGGGGCTTGCTTCAGGTAGAGTCTCTAGCAGCCCAGGCTCTACCTGGAGGAAAGGCTCCCTTTCCCTTCACACCTTCCCACATGGTTCTGGGAAAGGGCCAGGTCAGCCCCAGCTGAGGGACACCTACCCTGTTCCCTACTATTCATGAGTAAGGGAGGCAAGGGAACCTAGCAAAAGCTAAGTTTGGAGCCCAAAGCCAGTTACGGGCATACCTATCCCCAAGACAAACGTCTTGCTAGGTCTCCCTACCCCAAATTTTCATCCCAAGCTACGTCAGCTATAACACTACCATCCTTTGGTTTTCAAGTCATCTTAGAAAAATATCAGAGTAGAAGATACACATTTCAGAGGCAATACCCTCCCAGGCGGGAACCACTCTCTCCCCTGAGCAGGGACTTGTCAAGAGGAGCCCTTCCCAAAACAGCTGTAGAGGCTCCATGAACTCCTCTCCCCCTGACTGCAGAGGCAATAATTCAGGCTTGCTGTAGCAGAGGTTTTTAGAGATCTTTACTATAAGTTCCTGGGGAGTTCCCAGCTGTATATTAGGCTATCACAGAGCAAGATGCTGTTTATAATCTGAAGTGTTAAGTACTAGTGAGGAACAAGAGTAAATGTTACAGGATTGCTTAAGCAGCCTTCTCTTATCAGCTGATCTTGGGCAAGTCTGGCAAAATCAGCCTTTGGGCCTCCATCATGTGTCCAAGGGCCAGAAAATAAAGAGGGAATCACAGAAACAATAGCTCTTTGACAGGGCTGCTGCTTCATTCTGGCTCTAGCTGCATTTTCTTCCTTGCACATGCCAGAAACTTAAAACTCTGGTTTATAAGGCAGAAAATACCAAATACTTGATGACAAAGGAAAACAGTAAGTCTAACAGTTCTGAGGCTTTTCTCAAGATGTCTGAAGAGTTTAATTCATTAAGTGGTAAAAATAGATATCTCAATATCTAGAACTTATGAAAGCTTGGAGTACCACCAATCAGAAGCTGGAGTGGAAAATAAATTGAACGTTTTCACAGTCTCACTGAAAACCAGCCTGAACTTCAGGCAAAAGCTTTCTTCTGCTTTAGAAAAGACAGTTCTGCCATTGCTCTAAAGCAAACTGGTGCATTTTGGATAATTTATGTTTTAAACAATTAAGTAGCAATAGCTTATCTATGGCCAGTTACCCGGAGACCACTCCATTTTGACCTATTGATTATGGAATTAAAATGTTTCTTTGAGGGGAGAGATGAGAAAGAGCAGTTTGCATCTCTGGGGACAAATTCTGCTCTTTTCAACCTGTGTAGCCAAAGGACTGGAATGTCTAACTGAAGAGACATATGACAATTTTAAAACTGCCCCAGATCTCCGGATAGCCATTGCCTACTGGGAAAGTGTCTATGGCTCCCAGGCGTTTGCATAAATACTATGCACTCCATGAGAAGGTGCTCTCTTATTTATTGAATAGACAAATAAACAGCACTTAAAACCTGTGTAAGTAGTCAGAGAAAAAAAAAAAGAGAGATTTTTGCCTTTGGGCAGAGCAGCCCTTACACATGTACCTCGGGTTTGACATTGGGGGATTTTTTTGTCTTTTCACAAATATCCCTGCATAGTTAAACCATGATGGGACTTTATGCATTCTTCTATGGCAAGGCATTCATTTGTCCCTTCTCCCAATTAAAGTTCACAGAAAACACACGTAATTCTTGCTTTCAAAAGCACTAATAATTCCTTGTTTGGTCAGTTCCCTTTCCTCAAGTAGTGTGCTCAGTGCTCAGCCACTGCTCCGCCCAAGGCTGTGGACATTAGGGAGATAATCTGATGAACTGTTTCCCATTTAAACTAGAATTTTTAGACAGTGCCCAGTTTCCCAAACATTATATTTCTATGGTGTTTTATTTAGGATCAAAGACTTGGAAAAACCCTCCTGTCCTGAAGAATATGGTCCACCAGAGGTAATGGCACTGTACAAGCTCTTTCATAAAGAGAACTTTCCCTCTATGTTTGTGCTGACAGGCTATTCCAGACCAGCACGAATTGGAAGCTTGAGATTAAGGGGTATAAGGGAAGGGAAAAAATATTGTAGCATAGTATTGCTACTGCTTAAAGCAACCTAATGTTCCCAGCCAGTTTCCCCTGGTCACCAATTTAATTTTCCCAGCTCAGTAGGATATTGTAAAGTGATTAGCTCAAATGCTTAACCTCAATTCTGGGTGCTGCAGATTACTTCTAAGAGGAAGCAAAATTGATGTTTTAGTAAAGATTTTGTCTAGTACAGTCTGACTTTTTTTTTTAGGAAGCACTGACAAATGTCCTACTTCCCCCAGAGCTGTGGGGCACTTTCTTGCTCATCTCTCTATGCCTTTTGCTAGCCAAAACTACTCAAAAACTTTACTGTCCCTTGGCCTTTTCCTTCATCTGATACTCCCTTGATTCTGTGGGTAGCAACTTTCAGATCAATTGTCATTTAACTTGAGGGGAATTGCACTCTTCTCTCATTTCATCCTTAGATATGGTATCTATCATCTTCAGTAGAGTATATAATTGCTCACATATGTAAGAAATACCAAAGGAGCCACCCCTTTTTGCAGCATAAGTGCATTAAATCTCATAAACTCCAAGTATCCACACCTCTCTGTGCCATCTCTCAGTTAAAATATTTCGCCATATATAGTACCAGACCCTGGGATCTTTTGATTTCCCGTTGTTTACCCACATACTAAATGGCATAAGAATTTGTCCTGTGTCCTGTGGTCATTGATTTGCTCCCACATATCCCTTTTTGGGAGTCTTAACAAAATGTCACTGAGAAGCTGAGCAAACCATGGTTCCTTTGATTGTCCCTCCTAGCAAACCCCAACAGCTTTCAAAGTCCTGGTTTGGTTGCATGCATTTGGCTGCACAGATCATGATGCGAGGCAGGTTTTGGTGATTTCTCTATACATACACTATCTCTGTCTGCAGGATTGCCTGCCATACCCCACTGCCTCAGTTGGCCCTCTGCTCAGAAGAAAGCCATGCACCTATCTTCATATACCAGAACACAGGCCAGGAGGGTGCTGTCAGAATAAAAGGGTTTAAAATTAATTTACAGTTGTTCTCAGGTCCTGTTACAAAGTAGGACACGTTACTATGAGAATTTATGTCTTACTTTATGCCTATCATCTATGTCATTTTAGGGTTGCCGAATGAGTAGTAATGTCTCTCCTAGTAATGTCCTCTAGAGGAGATCTGGAAGATCTACCATCCCATGCATTTTTTAAGTAGCCCTGTGACGCGTCAGCTGGCAACAGTCGTCTGATCTCATGTAAAAGAGCTCTAAAAGATACATTTCCATATTGTATTCCTCAGTTTACCATGATACAGCTCCCCTTTTTTTTTTTTCCTACGCTTTTTAAATGGTCATCTTGGCAAGGGCAACACAGTCCCTCTTACTCCTTAGAGACTGAAGTAATTTCTAGCTATTATTTACCCTAATATCTCTAGCTCTCTAAAACTCATATGATTTAACCTTCCGATTTCTTCTTTGTATCTACTGTGGCAACGTCTGCACCATTCCAACGTAATTGTTGTGCTGGGGTGTGCATTTGTTTGTACACATGAAGAAGACTTGGGGGGGAAATGGAGGTTCAAAACTTAATAAAATTTTTGGGTTGCTGCTTGATCATGCAAATTTTGCCCAGACTATCCAGGGCAACTGTGGAGACTCTGGAGCCCTTAGCACAGGAAAGACATGGACCTGTTGGAGTGAATCCAGAGAAGGGCCACAAAAATAATCAGAGGACAGGATGAGAAAGTTGGGGCTGCTTAGCCTGAAGAAGAGAAGGCTTCAGAAAAATCTTACAGCACCTCCCAGTACTTGAAGGGAGCCTATAAGGAGGCTGGAGAGGGACTTATTACACAGGCATGTAGTGATAGGACAAGGTGGAATGGCTTCAAACTGAAAAACAGTAGGTTTAGATCAGATATTAGGAAGAAATTCTTGACTGTGAGGGTGGTGAGGCACTGGAACAGGTTGCCCAGAGATGATATGGATGCCCCATCCCTGGAAGTGTTCAAAGCCAGGTTGTACGGGGCTTTTGAGCAGCCTGGTCTAGCAGAAGGTGTCCCTGTCCACAACAGCAGGGCTAGAACTAGATGATTTTTAAGGGCCCTTCCAAGCCAAACCATTCTCTAATTCTATGAAAAGAAACCCATATACAGCCATATACAATGAAAGATATGTCAGTATATCTCTCTGGTTTTCGCTTGAAAAGTCAAGGTCCCGTTTGGGCCTTTGTATGATGAGAAAGGCTTGAGCTCTGGAGGAAGAGGAGACATAAAAGGTAGGTGACTAGTGTGCCTACATATTGCATGGTCTCATCCTCCCTACAGGAGAGAAAAGCAAATCAGAGAGGTACCTGTTTGTGTTTCCCACATTCCCAGCACAGAGTGAGATGCTACTGGAATGCCAGACATAGGATGGGGGGGCTGGTGCAGATACAGAAGCATTGTATAAATTAGGGCAATTCAAAATTCACAAATCATCATGACAACCAAAGGAATTAACCCTGATTATTAGTGGAGACTAGAAACCAAATGTCAAAGCCAAGGACATACAGCCACATTCAGGGCTGGAGATTTTCCAGCTGACTGTAAAAGCAAAGAAAATATGGTGCAATCCCAGGCCTCCAGATGGAGAATGGGGTTAATCCACTAGAAAAAATGTACATAAGTATCCAAAATCAGGAAAAGGAGAAATCAGATTTTTCCTATCCAATCAGAATAGAGAATAACAGATACAGAATTAAAATCTGAAGTCTCATACGGCCTATTTCGGGTATATTTTATATGGAGCAATTTCATTGCTGGCTTCCACCGACTTTAATACTCTAATCATTTAGTGAAATGGAGAGTTGTTGCAGAACTGCAGCTCTCTTATCCAGTCTATTAGAGTATCCTGCTATAAGGTGGCAGCTGCAGCACTGCTACTGATCCTGTCCACCAGTGCTGAGGCCATACGCTACTGGAGATTTCTGTTTCTGGCAGTGTTCCTGTGCTTCTACCTCCTCTTTCCATGGCCTCCTTGCTGCACGCAAGTTGCCGTGCAAGGTGATGTGTCTGCAGCTCAACAGACTGCTGTCCACAGAAAGAGATTGAAAGTAGGCATAGGGGCCTTTAGATCAAGAGCAGCTGTTATCTGAGCTTGCACAACAGCTTGAGACAGAAATCAAGATCAAATTAAAGATGGTTTATTTTTCACTAAAATCATAAGCAGGCAAGTGGGCCAATTCCTGTGCACGCCTTCATGTGTGTTCTCCCACAGACATGCACAAGCAGAGTTTCGTGTGTGGTGTAATGGAATGCCTCTGCCAGTGACGTGCAAGTGCAAATTAATCGGCCCTGATGGCAAAACTACAGTTACATTAGGAACAAAACTTAATAGAGAAAAGAAACCAGGCTATTGTCATAAAATATTGGCCTGTGCTATTACTTGAACAGAAGACCACCAAAACAAAGGCAAGCTGTTCCAGAAAATCATTTTACTGATTTAGTATATAGTATTTTTCCAAGTCAATACTGAAATCCTACACCAGCAGATGATTAGGAAGAGCTATGCTGTTAGAGCCTCTGTAGAAGAAAGTGCTCTTTAAAAGGTCCCATGGCACCTTATGCAAGAGTAAGAGCCATTAATCAAAGTGTCCGGAAGAAAATCTGTATCTTGGCTGTTATATTCAGAAGATTCTTAGGGTTCTCTGTAGCTTGCCATCTTTATTTTCTTTCCTGAACTGTTGGGTGCTGTTGCTGTGCTCTGTTCAGCACTTTCCCAGATTTCGTCAAACAAGTGGCTGTGTTCAAGAGTGAAAGGAAGCACCTTAAACCATGCCTTCTGAATACTCGTGAGTGACTTACCCGGATATTCCAAGTGTTACTTTTATTCCACGAGACTGTGGGCACTTATTTCAACTAGAAAAGCTACTTTTACAAGCTTTATCAAGTTTATGCAAAATGCTATTGGAATTCAATCTGCATTCATTTTCTTGCAGTTTTAGCTCTTAACTCAGCAAAGCCCTTCAAACAGGTTAATGATTGCACTGATTTTAACCCACAAGTAAAATTAAGGCTGTATTTCATTAATTGGCTACATCAGCATTTTATTTGTCTGAGTTCTAACTAAGCATGTTTCACAGAAGACACTGGTATCTTTAAATGACTCGTGTTAGTCCGAGTAAAGGCTGAAAACTGCATTTGTCCCATTTATTCATTAGAGACTTGCAAAAAATCCCAGCCTCAGCATGATCAGTAGCAATGTCAGAATTTTGCTCCAGTGTTCAAGTTCCAGTGTGCCTGGGTGTTCCCTCTTTGATTTGTAATATTGCCATGTAGAGGTTGAAAACAAAGCTTTGTCAGGCACCTTCATGCAGATTCCTGTTTGTTAGATGCTGTTGCCCATTGAAATAGTATATTGCCTGTGAAAACAGTGTTTTAGCAAACTTACCTTTTTTGACCTGCATCATTATCTCGGACTCTCTTCCATGTCACTCAGAAGGGTAAAAAGGAACCCTGCAATATTCTGCAAGAGCTGGTGCTGGCAGCAGGAAGTTTGTACTAACTGTAAGGGTTTAAAACAGTTCCCATTGCATAAGCCTGTGAGAGTGTTTTAGGAGGGAACTGTGTTTTTATCCTTCTTCCAAGGCTCTTCACCACCTACTTGGCACAGGTGCATTCACCTCTGCCTGCAGTGTCAGCGATGTTTGACCCTGCAAGGGTTCAAACAGGCCTTCCCATGCTTTTCCTCCTGCCACACTTAATCTTGTCAGGATCACCTCATAAATAGAATGGCAGAAAGGTTTGCTTTGGAAAGGACAATAAAGACCATCTAGTTCCAATGCCTGTCATAAGCAGGGACAGTTTCCGCTAGACCAAGTTGCTCAAAGTTCCACCCAGATTGTCCTTGAGCACTTCCAGGGACGGGGCAATACACCACCATATATTATAATATGTATAGTTATATAATAAACCTCATTTATTATCTTTTAAACCTTCACTGAAGCTTTCCTTTGAGATGCTAAAGA
>VZRE01017592.1:0-22713 GCA_013396775.1 Cephalopterus ornatus
TGGGCCCAGCCATCCAGCCAGTTTTTAATCTAGTAGATAGTGCACCTGTCTAAGCCATGGGCTGGCTGCCAGCTTCTCCAGGAGAATGCCGTGGGAGAGAATGTCAAAGGCTTTGCTGAAGTCCAGGTAAAGTCATCCTCTCATCCACTACATGAGTCACCTGGTCATAGAAGGAGATCAAGTTGGTCAAGCAGGACCTGCCTTTTCTAAACCCATCTTGACTCGGCCTGATCCTCTGGTTGTCCTGTATGTGTCATGTGATTGCACTCAAGATAATCTGTTTAATAACCTTCCCCAGCACTGAGGTGAGAGTGATACGCCTGTAGTTCCCCAGATCCTCCTTCCAACACTTGTAGGTGGGTGTCAAATTTATAGGGTTAGGAGGACTTCAGAAAATCATAACATATGCTAAGTTGGAAGGGATCCACAAAGATTATCAAGTCCAACTCCTGACACTGCACAGGACACCACAAGAATCACACCATATGCCTGAGAGCATTGTCCAAATGCTTCTTGAACTCTGTCAGTCTTGGTGCTGTGACCACTTCCCTGGGGAGCCTGTTCCAGTGCCCAACCGCCCTCTGGCTGAAAAACCTTTCCCTGATATCCAACCTAAACTTACCCTGAGTCAGCTTCATGCCATTTCCTCACGTCCTGTCACTGGTCATGAGAGTGAAGAGATCAGTGCCTGCCGCTCCTCTTCCCATCATGAGGATGTTGTAACTGCAACGAGGTCTCCCCTCAGTCTCCTCCAGGCTGAAGAGACCAAGTGACCTCAGCTTCTCCTTATAAATCTTTCCCTCCTGACCTTTCACCATCTTCGTTGCCTTCCTTTGGACACTCTCTAATAGCTTAATATCTTTCCTATATTGTGGTGCCCAAAACTGCACACAATATTCAAGGTGAGGCTGCCCCAGTGCAGAGCAGAGCAGGACAATCTGTTTCCTCAACCGGCTGGCGATGTTTTCCCTGATGCCCCCCAGGACATGGTTGGCCCTCCTGGCTGCCAGGGCACTTCTGACTCATATTCAACCTGCTGTAAACCAGGACCCCCAGGTCCCTCTCCATGGCACTGCTTTCCAGCATCTCATTCCCCCGTCTGTACACACAACAAGGACTGCCCTGCCCCAGATGCAGAATCTGGCACTTCACTTTGTTAAACTTCAACTTGGAGTAAACTCAGAGTCACAAGAGCCCTATGCCACATTGCAGTTCTGGAAGCGCAGTGGTCTTAATGAGGTGTTTGAGTTCATTTGAATAGATGGTTCTGCCAACATAATTTTGCTGCAGAATGCTTTAATCAGTTGTTTGCTGGTGTAAATGCAGAAACCTTTTATTTTTGCTGGATTTCATTCTATCTTATTGTTTTTGCAATAAGTATAACAGAAATGTTCATCTGGTGATTCCCATTGCTGAGCTGTGTTTTGTTTAGGACTTTCAAAAGCACTTAACTTAGGAGCACAGCTTCCATTAATAGTCCTTTAAGCACTTTGAAAATGTCTTCTCATCATTCAGTCCATAATTCTCCCAGACGAATGAGTCAGGTAATGTTTGCTACATAAAGTTTCTTGAATCTGAGCTGAGAAGGATTTAACAAGTGGGGGGTTTATTTAAAGCATTCGGCAGACTTTGCTGCTACATGCTGATCAACACTGCCAGGGGTGCAGATAAATACATTGTGCAAATGAGCAAATATGGGCCTCATCAAAGCCTACCGAAGGCCATCAAAAATCTCCCACTGTGAGGAACGTTGGCTCAGACTCACAACAAATAAATACAGGAAAAAAGCAAAGAGATTGAGCCACTGATTGCCCTTTGTTCGTGTGATTGAATAATTATATTCTTTTAGTGTTAATTATTTTGTTTCCCAGCTCTCTACCTGTTGTATGGATATACCTTCACTCCCCTCACCAATGGTCTGCTCTCCCCAGTAAAAAGGGGTCTTGCTGTCACAGCATATTGCAAAGCTCCTCTTTGAGGAGAGGGGAGGTTATATGTGGTCTTGCTGCAGGTGGTTTAGTCCAATTGATAGAACTGGCTGTTAAAATCACCAGCGGACTCAAAACAAAAACTTACCTCAAGCCCTGCTCCTTGTGCCTGGAGACCATTCTCTTGGGAACAGTGCCACACGGACTAGATTAATTTTTCATCATATCCCTCGCTGTGCAAGCTCAGGCACAAATTTTCCTGTCCAGTTCATGGAATGGAAGAGTTCTGCTGGCCCCACTCCGTGTTCTCTTTCCATCCCCTGACATGTTGGTCCCACTTGCAACACAGGTTGGTATTTTCTTGCCAGTGCAGTTTTAATAATATCTAGATAATACATACAAAAATTGCTGGTGGGGGAAAACACTTGGTTTCTTTAAATTCTCCAGCTCAGTTGAGTTTTATTCAAGTGCAATGCTGCAGTTTAGGTATCAGGTGAGAGGCATCTTTAAGATATATTGGTTTTGTTTTGCCTTTAATCACACTCTAAATCTAAATAAATAAATATGTAGCAGTAAATGCTCTGTGGTATATTTGGTAAGATTAACAGTCTTCTAGTAGCATAACAGCTCATGATAGTCTTTGCTATTTATGTTCCTGCTGAGAGGAGAGGAAAAGCAGATAGTTCGATGAGCAAATTATGAAGTATGTGGGTTAATGAAGTGCCTGTCATAAAGCTGATTGTTGCTTCTTCACATCCTCTCTTTTTTTTTAACAAAGCTCTTAATGTTCCATATCTTGGGAGATTGAACCTTCCTCTTTGTTCTTGATGCACATCCATATTCAGAACAAAAAAAAAACCAGGAAAAAATCTAGTTAAATGTTTATTTTTATCTGTCCAAGTACTGGGAATAAGTTAAGGTATGGAAGTAATAAAGCTGCTTATTGAGGCATATAAATCTTCAAAGTTTTCAATCCCGTTTCTACTAACAAGCTATTTTTAAGATTCTCACAATACTTTCCTCTTATAGCCTCTACATCTTCTTGATAGAGACAATTTTTCCTTCTATTCAATATAAACAAGAGGAAAGGGATCAAATGCACTTTTCTGCATCTTTGTATTCACTGTTTTATGTATCTTCCTAAAGCTATACACTTGTTAAAGAGATTATTAAGGTGGTTCTTATATAAAAAATGAACTTTTGATTTAATTTTTCCGCTTGCCCAGTAGGGAGTTTTGTGCCTGGAATTGTGGCCTATGCTTATGGCTGAGGAATAAGACTCACAAAAACCAAAAATACCCAAAACCAAACCATACCTATGGACCTATCATTGACTTGCAGAGAAGACAGGGATAGAGAGCATGAGAACGAATTAGTACTGAAAGCATTTACTGCCCCATGTTTACAGGCAGTACTAAGACAGGCAGCACTCTGCTAAGATCTAATCAGGAAATGTGATTGCAGATGCAGTTTCTTCTGTGTATTTTCCCTTCCATCTAAATATGCTACTACCCCAACTCTAAAAATAACATCTAAAAGAGGAGATGGCAGAAATGTTTTTCAGTCATAATATGAACATGATTAATCAATATATATGGTTTGCCTTGGCTTGAATTTTCTTTGGAAAAGACTTAGGATTTTCCTGCATAAAAGGAAAAAGTGCAAAAGCACACAAAAAATTCTCTCGTTCTCAAAGTGTCCTGGCTTGCACTTTGCTGACCAAGATTGTGATTGAAAGATCTTCATGTTCTTGACAATGTCTGTGGGCTTTGTTATCATATTTTTCGGAGCAGCACCATGTCTTTCCATCTTCTCTGACATCGTAGATGTTATCCCTATTGTACAAAAGATGAACTGAAATGGATACTGAAATTACTCTGGTAGTCTACAGCACTAGAAAGTATTAAGCTGGGAGTCTCTGAACCCTGAGACTCTCTTGCTTCTTTCTGTATCCTCTGCAAGCATTGAGACAAGCATTGGCAGGTGCAGGCAAGTACATCATATACATCCTATCTGTGCTTATTCCATGAGGGTTTGAGGTTCAGATGTATTTAATAACAAATACCAGCCATTTACTGGTCTTTGGAGTCTTTAATGGGATGTTTTCAATAATAATGCTGAACACTGTGAAAGGTGTTTTGTTGTTTTGTTTGTTTGTTTGTTTTTTTAAAATACACAATGTCATTATGGTTTTGTTTTGGTTTTTTTTTTAAAATATGAAACGATGAGGTCATCAATTAGGGGACAAGTGATGGCAATGCACTTTCCTCTGTAAGCCCCATTCACTGTTGTGTTACACTGCTTCGCCACTGGTAACAAACTAGGAGAAACTCTCCAGTGAATGACTCTGGGAGGTGAAAAGAGTGCTATGATTGTTTCCAAGAATTACAATATTAAAATAAACATGGGATTTAGTCCATCCCACCCTTAGAAAGTGGTGCAAGAAGTAGCTGGAAAATGGAACAATATGCAGCTTCTCCGGGCATCAGGGAGAGGAGTGCAAAGCTTGGGAAATCTCTGGAGCTTCCCATCTCTATTCTTTTTTAGGTGCTGTGCTCCAAAATGAAGGTCAAGAAGGAAATTGTCTAATGTTTGGATTGCAGTGAATGGTTTTTATCCTTTTAGTCACTGTGTGGCTCTATCCAGACTGGATTTACTCTCATGTATTGAACATCTGAATTATCAGGCACTGGTCAAGTGCACAATCCTTTTATATTTTGCTGCATTTGTCTGGAAACTCTTACGTTACATATGCCATTACATATCTGCCACAAGAAATATTTACTTGTGTCTCCCACCTCATAATTTTAAAAACTGTTATCTGTTTGCACTCCTCGGACCTCCCCAACTCTTGTCATATTTAAGGTGGGAGACTGAGTGCAAGCCACAGTATAGCCAGCCAGAAATGTGAATATATTATGGGTAGATATAATCAAACCATTCTAGGTCATATGAGTAAAAGCAGTAATAAAGTTGGGTTGCAGTGTTTATGCAGCACCAGCTGCTGGCAGCTTTGCATTTGAGTACCTTAGCCGTTGTTGAATGTTCATTATCCCATCTTTATAGCTTTTGTTTTCAGAAATGGCCCAACTCATTCTTCAGACACACCTGAAACCTGAAAAGGTTGGTGTCATCCCAAAGGCACTGGCAGAGCCTGACTGATGGGTTGTCCCATCTGTGAACAGAGGACTCAGGCTCTGATGCAAATGACCTCCTTTTTTCCGCTATTAGGAGGAGGGAAAACAAGTAAGATGATGTTTAGGGAGTGGGCAGATAACATATAGCTCAGCTTTGTGTCACTCTTTCTTAGGATGGCCTAGCCCCAACTTTTGAAATGTCATTGTTTGTGGGGAATGGAGATGTGCACTGTGCAAGGTGAGCAGGGATCCCATCCCCTTAGCCCTGAGTGCTGGTCAGGGAGAAGAAGGAAGGATCAGTAATGTATCAACGTGGGATATATAGATGTGCTAACTTCAAAAAATAAAATGGTTTGTCATTAGGAGTCTTGTTTCCCAGAAATAAAAATAAATATCCAGCTCACTCCTTCTTTCTGTAATTTTGTTTCTAGCAAAATCTGAAAGCCTCAGTTTTGATTATTGCTATTCAGAAACATACGTGCTGTGTTTTATTTGTTCCAAGATCGGATGGAGCAGTCTGAGGCTGACTACATTAAGCTTCAGAATGCCTTAACCAGAGAAGTTGAAATCTTGGCTTTTCCCACAATGGCTATACTAGCAAATGCCACTTGCACATTTTTGTCACATATCAATACGAATTTACAGCTAAAGAAAGGGGTTTAAAAAAGAAAAAAAAATCAATAGTTTTCCATGACTGCCTGAAGCTTTATGATTTGGCTCACTGGGTTGGTTAGAACTGTTTGCTGAAGTTATTCTGGTGGTAGTAAGAAGGTATGAAATACTTTTGTTGCAGACAATATGTACATTGAATTGTTCTCCTAAGTCAATATAATATGATATAATTATTATAATATAATACAATGATTCAGTACATGTTTCTTCATGATTTTCACCATGTTTGTATTTGCTACTTTGCACTTATTTGCTTTTTAAAGCAAAGAAAATTATTGCCAGCAATAATATCCCTAGAAGGATTGCTCAAGCAGGGCAGAAAGGCAGTGTCTGTACACAATACTTTTTTTCATATTCGCGTTTTAACATATTCTCCTTGGAAAATATGTTTGGAAGTGTTTTGAGGGGCAGGAGGACAGTATGTGGGTTACAAGATGTATTATAAGGAAGAAGGAGGGCAAAGAGAGAGAAAGCTTTCATTTCAGAATCTAGTGCCACTGATTCATAGGAAACTTCTTTAGGACCAGGCTGGGAGAAGGTCTTACAGCACTGGAGCGTGTTGATACATTATTGTGTTTTCAAAGATCCCTGAAGCCCCTGTCAGGCTCTGCTGACCTGACCCTTCATATTACAGTCCTCTTTTACATTACTTTTTCTCCAGGAACACGGCAGATGTGGAGTGGGTTCACTAATTTGTCAGGCTGAGTCCCAGAAAGGGGAACCAAGGGAGCCTGAAAAGTTGAGCTTGTCCAGGAAATCTGAGGAGGGAAAAAAAGCTGGAAACTGTAGAGAAACATCGATTAAGCAGATAGATTTCTGCTTTTGGAATGGTTGTGCAGGATGGTGGTGGGAATTGCCTAGTGAGAAGGCCTAGACTTGCTGGAGTGGAAAGTACTCCAGCCTGCAACGACATGGTTTGGAATAAGAGTGTAGTGTTTCTTAAACCAGGTTTAAATCCCCCTGAGCTGAGAGCTGCCCAGCAGAGGTTTTTCTGTTTGTTTTGATGGCCTTTTTAGGGTGTAAGCATGATGTAAAAGGGTTTCACTAGTAATTGGAAACTAGCTTGTATTGTAGATCTAAAATCAACAGATTATAAATTTTTAGGAAAGAAATTATGAGATTACAAATCATGCACTACATCTTCAAGGCTAAAGGCTGCTCCTACTGTGCTGCTCCCCACACTTTTTGTTTGCCTCTGTATCCAACAAACCTCAAGGCCATTGCCCAACAGGCAATGACAAAGAAGTTAGATGCTGGATATGGAAGGTTTACTTCCATGTCATCAGCTCTTGATATATTCCTTTATTAAAAAACTATGAAGGTATTAAGTACTTTATAGTTGGTTATGGGTTTTTTCCCTTTTTTATTTTTTATATAACTTTCAAAGCAAGCCTCTCCAGTGGATCATGGGCCATCTCCACATGAAATGCATCCTGAGGCTTCATATTGTGTTTCATTAATTTCTAGAACTAAACAATTGTTCACAAGGAAAACACATCTATTTTTTTCCTATTTTTATCCATCTCAGTTACTAAGAATCAAGCTAGAACCTATTTTTACTCAGTATTAATAGTAATAAGTACATAAAAGTAAATATAGTAAGCAAATGACAGTTTTGTAGTTTGAAACTGAAACGTGATACCTTTCCAAATACAATAATTTTAGCCATGTGCCAGAGGGGGAATTTCTTTTTCTTTTTAATAGGAAAATTATCTTTTGAAATAATTGTTGTGAAGATAATGAGAAGGAACAGAAGCTAGCTACCCTCCCTTGGGGTACATGTAGCTGTGACAGCACACATATCAGCACAAGATTTCCTGTGTGTTTACCCAGCTTCCTAGATAGTTTTGGCAGCCTGATTTTTCCATAATGCCGCAGCTGCTCTTCATATGTGCATACTTGGGGTGGTCTATGCTATATCTTGCTCTCAGTAATGTCTGTGGAACATGCATACCCTCTATTTTATCAAGTAGGCGTATTTTAGTTTGCTGATTCCTACTTGTTGCACCTGTAGAGAAAAAAGTTAGAGTTGTCTGTGCTTCAGGCATGTCAATTAGCTGTGTCAACATATCCAAGCTGGCTGAAAGCTGTTCCCTTCAAAGAGTGGGAGAATGGCACTAAAGGGATAGTGGAGCATAGGCTGATTGTCTGTGTACTTATCTGTCTAGGCATGCACCCTCCTCTTTCACTGGTATCAGCACCTGAACTAGGTAGTTTAAGTGTTCTGGAGGGTCTGAGAACTGTTCAGATCCCACTAGAAGTGGAATTTCTGTATGAATTCTTTCAGCAGGATAACAAGAGTAAAACACCAGGAAACATTAATTTTAATAACTTATGACGGTTGGGTCTTACTCCAAACAGGCATAGTGGTTTCAAAAGATACCATTTCAATTTATTTTTCCTTTAAAAAATAAAAATATAATTGAAGAGTGTGAATTAAGCTGAGAATCAATTGTCCTGTAGAAAAAAATGTGTTCACACATAGAAATTAAAGAATAAATTAAGCTGTCTGCTATAGAATTTGACCCTAATTAAGGTCATTTCTCCTTGATAAGTAATTAATCAAGAATCCTTATTATAGTCTAGTTTCTCTGTTAACAATAAACCGAGCATTATTTTACTTTTATGGTTAGAATAAGTCTCTTAACTGATAGTTTTCTGCAGGAGACAAACATCCATCAGCACTGAAAGTGATACACTGAAGACATTTTAAATTAGAGCAGCGTTAGTTAAATTAACCAAAGAACAAAACTGCACAGCTCAAGAACGTACATCTTCTGCAAACTTCACTGTTCTGTAATTTGTGGCTTATAAAGAAAAAAAACATGTCACCTATCTGTGCCTTGAGGAGATTGCAAATGTAATTATTTAATATTATCCTTTCTATAGAATTCAGACTACTCTGGTTATCCTGCTCTGCTCATCATCTTAGTACCTGACACCTTTCGCTAAGAAGTAATGGCATTTATTTGTTATGTTTTGTTGTGTATATATATATCCCTATGTACAGAGAGTGTGCAGTAGGATATTCTGTTTCACCTCTTCATTCACATATTTCATATGCATACATAAAACATAGAGATATACTAGCAGATATATAGGCAGTGGTATCTGCATCCATCTCTAGATCATGATGTATTTATACTGGTGAAAGAAGGTGGAAAAGGTTTTGGTTGTCAGCACCTCTCTTTCTGCTTCAAGTTTAGTTTCTGAGTGTGGGCTGCAGCACAGAAAACAATTATAATTATCTAGGAGGCAAAGTAAGTCCTCCTGTAACATCAGAAGCATAGCATAGTGGAAGAGCAGCTCCAGTGGATTCCTTGTTTGTGGAATGTTCTCTGTGCTGGAGTTTATGGAGTTTCTTCACAGCAGGATGGGCACAGTACTTGCACAACGCTCTGCCTGAGCAGTCACCAGGATGTGCAGACTTGAGAGAGGAAATGGGAGAATGCTTTTTGGGGAGATCTGTCAATCACAAATGCCCTTTGCAATGGTGAAAGAGCCAAGAAGTCTGTTAGCAATTGCACAGGGAAAGCAGAAGTGGCAAAAAGCTAGCTTCACTTCAGGTGAAAAAATTTGTGCATGATGTCCTCTAATGGTACTACTGCTTAATGAGACTATTTGTGAGCGAAGAACAATTTGGAAAAATAAGAGAAGGAAAAGAAATAGGGTTTGCTTTTTATAGCCCTAAAGATATCACATTTAGCGCAGAAGAATGTCGGAAAGGCTGTATGTGTGCACAGCCATGCACACACACCTACCTTGCCAGGTGCTATATTAAAGCAGTTTTGAGTCTAATGCTCTTGAATAAATTGCTCAAAAGTGGTTAGTTCACCCATGTGGAAACCTCACCTCTGTGATGGCAGCAAAGTCAGCAAGACATTGGGTTATCCGCTGCAGAGCATCAGGCATTTCAAACATAAGCTACCCAGAAGGCTATTTAAGATTCAGAGTTTTCTCCTGCTCTGTTTTTAGAAGTCTTAAGAGTAAGACTTGATACAACAGATCCATGAATCCCCTTTTCAATGCCTCTGTGGATTTTTTTCTCTTTTTTCCCCCTTCCCTTCCAGAGATGCCCATTCTCTTCCCTGCCACCCTGATGTATTTGCAAAAGCTTACCTGACCAAATAGCAGCGAAGCTATTCACATTTTTTTTTTTCTTTTTCAAATAGTCCCTCACTGACAGTAAACGTGTAGAAGTATGAAAATGAAAACAGTTATATGTCTGGTTTCTACTAAGCTTTTTCTAGGAAAACCTTGATCTTGCACACAATCCGCATCAGCTGTCTTTCAAATTTTTAACCATCACATCTCTTCCACACTGAAATATGTGAGAACAGCAGTAAAAGGCAGAAGCTCTGAAAAGGTGACAAGTAACTCTCATTAGAGATTCCCTGGTTTTAACATGCTACTATTTCTAAAGTGGCCTTGACTTCAGTGGAGTTACTTCTGACTTTTAACTTTCAGAGGTAAATATCTGCTAGGTAAAATAAAAACATGAACAGAAGAAAGCAGATGGACCAAGGGCAGAAATGAGGAGCACACTACCAGTGAGGTTAGAATGATGACCTAAAAAGTTGATTGTAGGTTGCCTAACACACCCCATTTGCAAAGTGATAATTTCCAACAGTAGTTAAAGTCTATTGTGAAGCACATAAGAAGTGAAGAATTTGTATCTAAAAGAATGAAACTGTTCTCTTCCTTTGTGCTTTTTGAAGATAATGATGCATTTTTGCAATTTTTGCTTTCAATGGCTGTTGCATTACGTGTTGTAAAGCAAGTATTTATATACTGTTAGGGGTTTTTTAAGATACCGTTGTATTCATGAACACAAATATATTTGGACATCATTCAAGCCTGATACTAATCATTCCAGTAAAACCACAACATTGATGACTGTTCCCTGCTTCTGAGAGGCATTCAGAGCCTGACAGTACTGAACTCTGTTATATGCAAAGCTCTCTTGATATGGATTAAATTCTGTCTTGATTTTTCTGATTTTCTTGAGGCTAGACTTTTCAATTACCTGCCAGATTTCTTCTTAAATACAATTAAGTAACTAGCATTTTGAAGAGCATACTGTTGAAGGGGCTTTTGCTATTTTGCAATGCTTCCTCCACTCCAGATTTCTTCTTTGTACGAACTGTTCGCAAACACTAATGATTTCTTGTACACAGCCCTCTCATTTGTGGTGCTTCTCTTCCACAGGGTCGTGTTTTGTTTTGTTTTTAAGATGTCAAAACAATGTCTTTCAACCTTTGGGGGTTGTTAGCAACAGTAGTAGAGAATGTAGAGGTAGCTCTCAGATTTTGCATTCCCCATCCAGCTGCCCGAGGGATTTCACAGTCCAGTCAAGGAACACTGTTTGATCACTTCATGTGCTACATGTATTCTGTGTAAAAATTTCTACATGCTCTATAGCATTAAGTGATCAAAAGGAGTGAGATCCTCTGTTGTAGCATTGATAATCGGCTACTCCGCACCGCATAGCAAAGCACACTGGGAAACTGTCAGATTAGTTTTGATTCTGAAAGATCTTCAAGATGAAGAAAGGTAAGATAAAGGAAACTACTACCATTGAGGAAAATATACATGGTATTAAAGTTTGCCATAGAATGACTCTACACTTCATGATAAGAGAAAGAAAGCTGGCAACAGAAATGATAGGACTGCTCTGAAAATGGGAAAACAACCAGGACTTGACTTTCTACAGGAATCCCAAGTCCAACCTTCAGCATGTTGTAGCTCTGCTGGCTGGTAATAGCGTGGTTATGTGTCCTTGTGTGAGGTCTTTTCACTTTAGTTTTACATTGTATCATACACCAGTAGTTGATTTTTTTGTGTGGGTTTGGGGTTTTTTGTTTGTTTTACCTCTGCTTAACTACTTTGCACTTATAAATTGTTTCACATAGACAAGTTTCTGAAGTAAGAATATCTTTCTTTATTTTACAGAGAGGAGGCAAAAAATATTCATCTAGGTCCACTATTCAGATGCCCAGCCTTTAAATCACTTTGTGGATTGGATTTTCCTTTCAGTTTTCTTTCATGTAAATCCATGTCAATAATGAGTACTTAGCAGCCAAGATGAATTAGGAACAGGTTATTTCTGATTGGCAACCCCGGAGCAAGAGAAAAATGGTTAGGAAACAATTCTGGAAATAAATTTGCATACAGTCAATCAGTACAAAAAAGAAATGTAAAGTCTGCATTTAAACAGTTTTTATAAAGTACTTTTTAGCAGTGTTTGTGGTAGGCATCTGGAAATATTCTAGACTCTGGTTAATATTAAAGGGAAGTTTATCAAAGGTGTGAATGGCAGGCAGGTGTCCATTTTTCATTAGAGCTCAATAGGAGTTGCGGGTCTAATGCCAATCTTGGTTTTTAATAATTCCCCACAGGTTTTTAATATGAAAAATCCTTTGACCCAGATTCTCAAAAATTAATTACTGGTGTTTTCATGAGCATGTGTGTTGATCATATGACTATTAATCATTTAGCATGAAAGCCTGCTTGAGAATTTGCTGATTCTTCACTTCTGATCCCTACTGACTCTGACTTTGGATTTGTTTCAGACACATAAATTACCTGAAGAGTTCTGTGAAACCTTTCTAAGCACAGAAATCAATGCTCTTAAGCCAGGACAACTTCCAGTGTGGATTAGATTGTACTGATATCAAGGTGCTATTCATTTGTTTTACACCTTTGGATGACTCTACCAAATTCCAGGAACACTATTTTAATAATCTCTGTATAAAAAAACCCAACACTCTAGCAGGGTGGAAAGCAAGCCTAATTTTCCAATTTCACTGTACTCATTTGGAAATGTGCTGTGTGTGTGGGGAGGGACAATGTTTGCCATTTGTGAGTAGCAGGACCTTCCAGTGACTATGCCATTCCTCAGGCTGGACACACTGTATTTCAGGTACTCAAGGTGTCTGTCCACATGGAAAATAAGCATGCAGAGCAAAGCCACGGCCTGTAGTCAAGACTTACTTTTCCTTCAAATTATGCTCTGTTTGGTATAACAGAGTCTCTTCATAGCATTTCACCACAATTGGGACCCCTTGGTGAGACACTAGCAAGGTGAAGGCGTTTCTGTGAAACATGCTATTTTGACAGAAATACCACGTTAAGGACCGACTACTTAAACTGTTCTTGACTGCATATTTTCTCAGAAAAAATTAATTTTGTGTACTGCAGTAATGATGCTGAGTGGATAATAAGATTTGGTATGCTGCTACTGTGGGATCTACACCATATGTCTTTCATAACTATTGCATTTTGAGGGGCTGGTTGTTAAGGTAACTGTATTGTCTGAGGAATTCATCTTCAGGGTAACCTGAAATAATACACCCATGATACATAGAAATGGGAATTACAATGTTTAAACTAAAGAGGAAAACTGCAGACTGAGAGCTGAAGTGTCAGAATTGCAGATTTATAAATATTTCTATATTTTCTGCTTGCTGAGCTTTATGTGTAAATTGAATTGCTATAACAACACTTTAAAGCTGACTGTGAGCTGACTTACTTTAAAGCAGAAAGTGATACAAATCATTATTTTATAGTAGTAAACAGTAGTTGCTTCCTGCTCTGAAATGTTGGGTCAGTGACTGATTGCTCTCATGATATCTTCTTTCCAGGATTTTTGTTCTGTGGTTAAATAGGTAGCATTCTGGGACATAAAAAAATGTTACGTCACATGCTACTACTTCCACTTAGTGAGCCATTTAGGTGGCTCTTTTTCTAGATACACCTCAGTTGTAAATTAATGTGATGCTGAGCCCATATTTCACTTACCTCTTTCAAGGGTCACCAGTTTAAGACTAGAAGCTGCTTAATTTTTATAGAGCAACATTTAAGAGTGCAGTATCTCTGGTAGCATTTGTATATATTTGCATACTTAATGTTGTTACAGTGACAGTGCTATTTCTTATATGTCAAACAGGGGCATCTGGTGAACAATGAATTTTTATTATTTCTGTATTGATTTAGAAAGCCTAGATAACTTAATAGCATGATATTGGGGTCATGTAAAGTTTATTAAAGGGTCTTACAGAACAGCTGGGTAAAATGAAAGGGTGAACTATGTTGCAAATTCTCCCACCATTTCTCTTTTAAAAAAGTCCTGAAACAATTAATTTAGGATCCCAAAATTAGGGGAGGAAAAACAGGTCTATGATTGTAGATCTGGCTTTTAAGTGCCTCTGGAGGGAACTTGGTGCAGGTGAAAAAGATGTGTTTGTGTTTAGGTGGGATTGCACAGGTTCTGCAGGAAATACTGGTAACGTTTCTGGCTCTGCAGACATTTTTCTTCTGTGAATAATCTGAATAGTGGCAAAGCATAGTGTTAGGAAGCATTTCATTGCCAGGATTGCATTTTCAATTAGTGTGTGCAAATGGGTACCATAGATCTGACCGCTCTTCTCACAGGAATCCAAGGGTCACGTTTGGATGCCAGCTGCCATTTAAGCCAAGTGATGATGTCCTTCAGGTCATGGAAAAGCTTTCTGAATAAAAGCATGCTGTGTGCTGGGGGCTCAAAAAGACCAGTCAGCTGCAGATACAGTCTTATAGAGCATTTTTGAAGTAAGGATTGTCGGTTCATCCCTCCTATCTCACTGTCTTGGGGACCAGGAGGCTAAGAATCAAATAAAGGAGAACAAACCTTTGTGGAAGCATGTCCAATGAAAAAGGAGAAGCATTGTTAGGAAACTGGATTAAAAGGAAGTCAACTTCACTGCACATTGCTCAGATTTGATATGAGAGTAATGAAATCAGTGTCACTTGCACAGAGTATCACACCTCCAGCTGAAAAAAATTAAGCATTTAGTTTAAAATCATGGGATTTAACATGATTTCCAGTGCATTCTATTAGTCTGGCGACACAGTATCTTGCAAGGCTTTGGGTTTTAAGCTTTTCTGTGCAATTATCAAAAACAGTAACTTGGTTTAAAATGAAAACAGGTTTTTTTCTCATAACCCAAGGTCTACAAAGATGTGGATTTAAGAAATAAGCAAAATTTGGGAAAATAATGGTGCAAATAAATGGTGAGAACTGGCAAGAAGGAACACTGGGAATAGCTTAGTGTCCTCACCAGGAAACCAGGAAAGGGGAAAGTTTGGCTTGCTGTGGAATTTTCTTTTGTTTTCTTTTCTTTTCTTTCCTTTTCCACACTAGCAACATATTACAGTCTTTGGGAAAAGAAAGAGAAACCAAATGGTTTCACACTTGTCAGATGCCAAAAGACTGAATACCAGGTGGATACATCCTAACAGACACCAGCAGAAATCTTTGCTTCCTTGCTTGAAGTGCCTACCTATGACTGATAACTTTGCTTGCTAGCACTCTGATAGAGGTTTCAAGCACCTCCTACATTTTCTGCAGTAGGTCACGCACTGATATGCTGAAAGCTATAATCCATCCCTGAAAATGGTTACCTTTCTGAATTCGTGAAAGGGCACAAAACATGACTGTAAGTACTCAAGATGAGGGATGACAGGAGAATGCCTGTTCGTATGGTGTGTTGTGTTGCAGTTGACTAAAAAGGAAAAAAATTTACTAATGTTGGTAAAAATTGAGTTGGCTATTTTATCACTTCTCATAGAGAAAAGCGATAACAAAAAAAATATCAGAAAGTTAAGTTCTTTGACTGGAATACAAAAAAAAAGATGTATTCATTCCAAGAACTCTTCCCAGATGGTTCATATTTTCTGTGCCTTTTCCAGGAAGCATTTCCTCTGAAAGATGCTAGATGGTAATAAGAAATAATGATGGATTATTAGACTAAAATATATGAAGTTACTCCATTAGTCTTGAAGTTCAAATATGTCTTCTGTCTATTATGTATCCCTCCCCTTACTTTCTGAAGCAAGTAATGCTATTTTTAAATATGTATTGCCTTACAGGATTCGGAAAACCAGAAATTATTTTCATTATTTTGCGTAGATTTCTATAATATGGAATATTAGCCTTTGATTACATTTGAGTGAAAATGATCTCACTCTTCTCAATATAACTCAAGAAACTTAAACTTTAATAAAATAAAAGTAAACCTTCAGTTAGTTCTAAGACTTTGTTATCGCAATCACCAGAAAGTGGTGCCTCAGGGACTGACGCTATAGGATGCAAGCTGGCATGCTTGAATTTTTTCTTCTCTATTTGTTCACCTGTGGGAGTCACAGTATTATTACTTTTCCTTGGAAGTGTTTAAAGGTTGTAAGTATTATGAGCTTAGGTTGTCTGTAGTCTCTTCTAAAACTACCGTTGTGCCAAATTTGCACACACTCATGTTTGACTGATTCCAGAGTTATTACTACAGAGAGCAGTAAAACCTTGCTGATGCTATAGGAAATATCAATTTTCTGTGTGTGTGTGTATATATATATATATACACATTTATTTATTTATTTTTATACTGGCATTGGTTTTATTGCATTTGGAGTTGGCAGATTGGTAGCCCTGAACTAGAGTCCAACAGGGAACAAATTGCAATGTCAGCTGCTGGCTCGATTCACATTTCAGCTTTCTTGCTTGGTTCTTAGGTGCATCAGCATTCTTGGTGCTTCATCAGAAGTCTTTTAAGTATTCAGAGTACACAATTCATAAAACAGGCTTGAAAGCACTCCACTGGAGTTGCTAGATTACAGTAGTAGCTGCCAGTGCTTTTGCAGACAAAATGTTTTGAAGTGATTGGTATGTACACACACGTACATACACATCCCATCCTATCTGAGCAATCAAAGCTCCCAGCATTTCAGAGCTCATTAGGAGTGTAGAGTTGGAACTAAACATGTATATCTCATGGTTTTATCCAACTGCTTTGAAGACCATTAATGTATTTATCCTCAGCCTGTGAGCTTGGACTCCTACAACTGCCTGGACAGCAGGATTTAAACTGTAGACAAAGCCTACATTGCATGTTGCAGTAATGTACAGGGGTACTGTAGCCAACACCAAATTGACTTACCTGCCTGTGTAATTACTGTAGAAAGAAGAGTTACCCTGGCCTCAGAAACAGGAGAACTACATGGCCGAAGGACATCCAAACCAAGAGCTATGTCTGAAGAGCTGCTGGCTGGGGCTCAGGGTGTCACGTAGTTTGTCTGTAGATTAATCGGAGGTCCTGTGCTGTGTCCCAGGGAGCAGTGGTGGTGATATGGTGGTTGTAGCATTGTTCATAGTATAAATTTGGTTTTGCAGTTCAAAATAATTTTCAGAGAAACAGAACAATGTTTAAGCCACTTCTGGAAATGCTTCCCTCTTCTCCTGAATGTGCATGCTCTCCTTTGGTCTTTGTTGGAAGTAAAATTGGAGACTCTCCCACATGTCTCCACTCTGTTATTGTGGTCTTACCAGTTTAAAATAGATAAAGGCACAATAGGAGAAGGGATTGATTTAATTGCTATGTTCTCTCACAACCAGGTGAGATTGAGAAAAAGAAAACACAGGCTGAGAACCATGAGCAGCACGGTGGGCTTCTCCAGTCCCTGTGTACAGAGCTGATTTTTACCAGGGGAGCTCTAAAACTATCATCTTTGCTTGTGGGAAAACATAACATCCTAGCAATATGAGTCTGTAGTATTTTGGGTCACTGGCAGGGATGGCAACATTCAATAGTAATATTGACTTATTGTAGTACTTAGTGATGAACAGACTTTCCATAGTGCTAATCATCAGGGTGCTGAAGAGGCAACCTCTCATTCAGCATTTGTCTGAGGCTGTTTCTGATAGGAAGAATGACTTTTAAGATTATTTTGAGTGAAAAAGTGATAAAGGAAAAATTCTACTACTGCACTATGCCACTGAGGCTGGCAAAGTGAAAGTAGTAATTTAGTAGGCTTCAGTTTTATCATTCTCCTTCCTTTCTGCACTACCGTATTGCTTCAAAAAGAGGAAAAATAAAAACTAGTTCCTTCTAGCAGGTTACAGGCCCATTAGATTAAGCATAAAAAGGCTGAGGGCTGATATCACGTTGTCTCGGCAGGTTACTGGAGTTATTATTACTCAATAACTGAATGTGCACATGATCTTAACCAAAGATAAATGAAAAAAAATGTGACAAAGACAAATGAAAAATAATGTTATCTTGCAATGAAGGAGAAGTGCAGTGAGTCAAACTGCTGCATGATTATACAAGGGCTTAGAAAACCCACTGTCTACATACAGAGGTGCTTATCAGAGCTCAGCTGATACATGGGGACTTGCTGCTCCGTGCTAGTAGCATCATCTGTTTGGGCCCATGTACTGTCAAGACTTGCATCATATTTTGTTTTGTGGTTCTAAAGGGCTGTGCACAATGAGGTTGTAATTCATGTCATGTCTAACATCATGTCCAGAAGTCAAACTTAGATATGGATGTAATAATCAGGAACTCTTCAATTTGAAACACAGATTTGCCTCCTTGTTTTATGGGGGGTTACAAAGATGGCCAGAGATGCTGAAGAAATGTTGAAACAATGAAGTGTATCTTTTAAAAATGGAGGTTTTTGTGGCATCAGCTACACAAATATGTTAGAAATAAAGCCAAAGAAATCACTATAGTATGTTATCATCTATTAGGATGATATTTGCTATTGCAGCCGCGTGCTTGGTGTCTGTGCACAGTACTTTTGTACAAATGTAGGGAAGTCAGGGAAACCTGCTTTTTTTCACTAGCAAGTATATATCTGTAAAGGAAGGCTAAAGGTCTGCCTTCAAGTCTGTAAAGCATTCATTTCATTTGTCAGTTCCTGGCCATTTGCAAATAGTAACTTGGTGATCATTGCAGCACCACATGCTCAAATTTTGGAAATGCTGGTGATATATTTGCCTTGTATGACACTTCTTTTTACCTGCACCTGGTCTATTCATTTTAAAGGTGGTTTTTTCCTTGTTTTTTTTTTTTAATAATCTAAAATAATATATGTCTATCCATATATATAGCAAATACAAAAGCACATACATAAAGTGTAGGTTCCGAATAGTATAATTATGAATCACTGTAAAATTAGTCAGTTATTTTAACTTTCAAAGCCTTTGATTTCTTGAAAGTGCTGTGAAAAGGTGCATATGCCATTATCATTACATACTGGTTTTCTGCATTTCATAAATTAGTAAAAGAGGAGATTGCTTTAAATCCGGTACAATTTTATATTTCTTTGTATATGTGTAAAGAGAGTAAGCACATGAATGAAACATGTGAAACAAATAAGCTACTGCATCCATGGAAGAAAATGGTTAAAATCTACTCTAAGTTATAATTGACACATTTGAAATAAGGAAGAGCTACAGTCACTTTCCCAAGAAAACTGGGAAATTGCCATGCAACTCACATGAGAGGCAAAAGATGAGCATGTATAGGATGAGGTGGGTCCCCTACTGACACCTTATAGGCATGGAAAAGTAGGACCAGCCAGTAGAGAAATTTTAAAACAATCCACAAGGAAGAAACGGGAATGTTTAGAACATTGTTTAATCAATTGAGCAAATCTCATCAGGTAATGGTCGTTTTGTTGATTTAAAAAAAATTCACAGCTGAAGAGGTGAAAACATAGTGCCAAAATGTTGAGGAACTCCGAAGGTGTTCAGCAGCTGCTCAGCTGCAACTGCAATATACAAGCACTATTGGAAAACAAAGTCAGGTATTTCAAAAGAAAAATAAGGTGGAAGAACTCCTGAGTTCTTTGCTTGAGGGACTTGCAGAGATGAGCTGCAGAATACAGTTTCTACAGGGAGTGGTGCTAGGGTAGTAAGAGGAAGAGGGAACAGACACAAGAGCTATGCTGGAGAGTTGAACATTTAATTGTGTTTCATCTGGTAGTGTAAAACAGATGTACCAGTACCAAGGACATGAAATTTCAGATAGAATTGCCACTTATTATGGACAAGTCCCTAATCTCACACTGTGCAGTGGTTTTCTTTTTTTCTCCTCAGTGTAATAAAGACCTTTATTGAGGAATGGAGTTGATTTTACAGGAGAAAAAAATATTAAAAAGCCCTTAAGTTAAATTTTCATAGACATTGAAAGACTTTATTAAAATGTAAATGTCTCATTAGAGTGAACAGTTTAATAATTAAAAATCAATAAAAATGAAAACATGCCAATACCACAATCATCTGGAAAATCTACAGCCTTGGTCTCAGGTATGACTGTGTGGGGGAAGCCTCCTTAGCCCTGTGTGCACTCAGGCACAGGAGTTCATAGGCAAATCCAGCAAAAGAATAATCCTCTGCACTTGGTGGGAACAATACACCATTCCTGTGTCAGCAAATACCTCTCACTGCTCTCTGGCTTTGAACAGGAAAGTCCTTTTTAGTCAGTCGGTCTGTTCTTTCCTTAATGATTCACAATTATTACAATGTGATGCCAAAAATCTCTCCATTAGAAAAAAGTTTCCTCCTTTGTTATCATTTGTGAAGAATTAGAGTATGAATGAGGTTTGGAAAAAGGAGAAGCAGGGCTGGGCCCTGACTTTTATAGCCAGAAAATTCTTGTATATCTTCCAAGTGACACTGCAAGGCTTTCTGTTTTGAAAGTCTAAAAGGAAAAACTGTGTTTTATCCTCTTGGAGCTGAGGGAGAGGACAAAGAAGGAAACCTTGAGCTTTCCTCCTCCCTCTCCTCCCCCCCACCCCCCCATCTTGGTTTGAATCTCTTGGAAAAGAAGAGAGCTCAATTTGGTGAAATAACTCCTTTGGAATATCAATTATCCATCAAAAAGACGTCACAGACCTACTAAGCTGTCAGAAGACTTGTCACTGCCACATGCAAGTCGTCAGAAGTTACATCTGACGAGGGAAGATGTTGTTAGAAATCTTTCCCTGTATGACACGTTGTCTCAATTTCTTGCTAAAACAAGTCTTAATTAGTTCTTCTCTTTCTTCTTCCCTTTTTTTTCTTTTTTTTTTTTTTTTAAATATGCAGCACCAGGGGAAAATTGGAGTTAAATTTAATGTCGGAACTGATGACATCGCTATTGAAGAGATGAACGCAATCATTAATGATGGGAAATACCATGTAGTTCGCTTCACAAGAAGTGGTGGCAATGCCACGTTACAGGTGGACAACTGGCCCGTTATTGAACGTTACCCAGCAGGTAAGAGCTTACACAAACACTTGTCATGAAGAGGGTGGGGGACGCTTGGAGTTGGACTCATTTTGTTTCTCTTCTGGTATAACATCAGCTTCTTTGCAGTGTTTTAGTAGCTAATTAAGTAGTTAAAGAGTCCCGAGCAATGTACAGTTTATGATGATGGCATTTCCTAAGAGAGTTTAGAAGCACAAATTCAAGTTATTACTGGAAGTGGAAAAATAGAATTATCAAAGCATGAAATAGTAGTTTTGTTTCTTGTTTTCATTTGTTTTCATTGAATTATTGTTTTAGCAGGGGAAAAAAAAGGCTTTGACAAAAGCTACGAAGTAAAGTGACTCCCAAATCTATCCCTAAGTGATGGAGTAAAACATTTACTGAGGAAAAGGTTGTCTGTGTTCTTTTGATGACAAGTTGTTATTAAAGCAATCTGAAGCTTACGAATTTAGCAGAAGTGTTCCAGCAGGCATGAACCAAAGGGGGTAGCAGTTATCAATTGCACAATCAACCAAACAACTAAATCAAGATGCCTTAACTTAAAATGCAAACTACAGGATATTACTTACGCAAATGATGCTGGTCACTTAAATGAGGGCAACTCGTATGAAGACAGGCCCATATTTCATTTTATGCAAATGCCATGCAATGAAGACAATTGTGTTACTAATTTTATTCATTTTTAAAGACAACAGTTTTTTCAGACATGCAGTCCCTTTCTTATTGCATAGGACTGCTGAGCCATTAAAATCTGCATGTTATCTCTTAACAGTTGCTCTGTGTGTTTATATTATTAAACAAAAGGCAGCAAATCCAAAGATGTAAGCAAAAGCAAATATGAAACCAGAATGCCTATTACATAAATAACAATTCTGATTTATCTGTTTAAAAGTAGAAAATTCTTAATTTTTTTGTGTGGAGTGGGGAAGGAAGATGTATTTCACTAGTGAGAAATGCATAAACTATTTCCTATACTAATTATTAGTATTTATGGTGGGGTTTTTTGTTATTGTTTTTGCCATTTTGATTGCACTCCAGCTGTTCACCTGACTTTTTACAAAATAAAAGTAGTTTTTTAAAAAATCCACAGGTGAAATATAACCCAGATCATTTATTGGAAATCATTTAGAATTAAAAATAAACATGAAAGTATGTATTGCTAAAAAAATTATGTATAGCAAGAGTTGTTAGAAAAAAACACCTATGTGCTGATGCATCATGAAGTTAGAGCCATTCATTGTTTTTAAGTTAGACACATCTCTGAGAGATAATAAACTCTTGAGGGAAAGGGGGATAGTGAATAAGATATATCCTGTGATCTTTTGGATATTCCTGTTTCCCCCACGTACCCCTTGTTTTCTAACTTTACAGTGTTTGGTAAATGGTTGCTGAAATGGCAAGGTGGAATCTGGGGAGGACTATGTCTTCCCCTTCAAGATCTAAACAGCACAAGATCTAAACAGCCTCTTTTGTTTTTTACCTAAATGAGGAGCATGAATTTACCTCTTCCAAGGTCAGGAGTGATGAATCCCAACAAGAGGAAGTCAGACAAACACACCAGGAGGACTGTATGGTTGAACAAGGAGCTCCTGGACAGGCTCAAACACAAAAAGAAGTGTAGAGTGTGTGGAAGCAGGGCCAGGTAGCCTGGGAGAAATACAGAAAAATTATCTGAGCCGCCAGGGATTGGGTTAGGAAAGCCAAAGCCCTGATGGAATCACCTGTTCAGGGATGTCAGTGGACAACAAGGAAACCTTCTACAGGTATGTCAGTTATAAAATCAAGACTAGGGAAAATGTAGGATCCCTCTGGAGACCTGGTTACCAGGACATGGCAGCCTGAGGGATTCCAGCCACACTGCCCAAGTCACAGAAGTGAGGCCTTGAGTACTGTGTCCAGTTCTGGGCC
>VZRE01017593.1:0-18505 GCA_013396775.1 Cephalopterus ornatus
TCACAGACTATCTAGTCAAGAATTCAAGTCACAGATTTTTTTTGAAAATGTGTTAGTGACTCCCATACTTGATGTCTTGTGCACAGATATGAGTTGTTGTTGGTGGATTATTGTTGAATGTTCTACTGTAGCATCTGCTTTTCACAGCTTGAATATCTTATGTGCTTGTTAGGCTGTGATGAGGATCTCATGCTCAAACAGTCCTGTTTTTTGTGTGAGCTCATTGAGTGGTATTAAACACCAACCTGATACTGTTGCTTACAGTCATACAAATGATACAAGTACAGTTATTTTTGTTTTTATTTTTGCTTTCCTCACTCTCAACAGTTCCTAAAGTTTTCATTTAGAGAAGGGAATCTATACATGGTGTTAGTCATAAATACATGTATATGTATATATATAAAATTTTGTTCTCAACTAATATAATGTATTACTAAGCAGTTTTGTGTTTTTGATGCACGTTTTTCTCAGAAAACCTTGTGTTAATTAATATGTGTCATATAAATTTGTACCTGTTGCTTCTTGTCCTTTCACCACATACTGGCAATAACCTTGTCAGTAGTACTTTCAGCTCTGTCTTCTTTGCCCTTCCCATCAGGTAAGATTCCACATTAGCCTTCCATTCTCCAGGATAAACAAGGACAATCCCAGTTCTCTATCTTTTCTTCTTATAACAGGTTCTCTAATCCCTTCATTATCTTAATTTTCCTTCACTGGCCATGCTCCAGTATGCCCATTTCTCTCTTGTCCTGGGGAGTTCAGGACTGGACACAGAACTGCAGGTATATATCCATTTACAGAGGACAGTAGTAATTTCTGGTAATGCTCTGGAAGAGCTGACAACAGTCTCCCTAATGCACACCAAGATATTATGGCCTTATACTCTTCAAGGACACACTGTTGTCTCGTGTTCAATTTCTTGTCCATGAGAACATGTAGGTCCTTTTCTGAAAAGGTGCTTTATTTCTAGTTGGCCCCAAGACTAACTGGTGTCTGGGGTGTAGTCCGCTCCAGGTGCAGGACTTTGTAGTTCCATTTGCTGAACTCCTAGATGTACCTGTCAGTCCATTTCTCCAGCTGGTTGAGATCCCTCTGAATAACAGCCCATCCATCTGGTTTATCAACCAGTTCTCCCAGTTTAGTATAATTTGCAGATTTGCTGAGGGTGAACTCTGTCCTTTCATCCATGTCATTAATGAAGATGTTAAGCTGTGTTTTGGATCCCATTTCAACCCCTGTGGGACACTACTGTTGCTTCGTCTCCAGCTGGACTTCAGGCTGTTTATCACAACCCTTTGAGCCTGGTGGTTTTCAGTCCACCACACTGCCTGCTTATCTAGTCTCTACTTCCTTAGTTTGTTTGTCTGTGAGGATGCCATGAGAAATAGTGTTGAAAGGCTTACTAAAATTGAAATAGGCAACTAACTCTGCGTTCTCCTCACTTGCAAAGGTAGTAGTCTTATTTTAGAAAGCAAAAAATGTTTTGGGACAACTGGCTGTGGGAGTGAAATAGCAGATTAAAAATCGTCAGTTATGTGGGTTTTAGTGTTCTCTTCGAAAATATGTGTCAAGAAGACAAGATATTTGTGAATGGCAAGAATTATTGGCTGAATTCAACAAAGGAATGCAAATTATTCTATTTTTAAACTGGCTTTAAGTCACCATACTGAGCTCTGGTTTTATATTCTTAAAAGCTCTTGCTGTTCACTGTTGACAAATTGCCTACCGACTACTTTTAGTCTTTTCCATCAGAGCATGCTAGAATATTTCTCCCCAAGCCTTTATAAATAGGGAAGTAGGAGAAAAGTATAACCTTGGGTTATTTTCTTTTTTTCTCCTAAGTGACCTCTGATGCAGTAGCACAGCATTTACAGAGATTTTACTGCTTACCCACACCTTTGGTTTCATCTACTCTCTGAGAAAAGCACTTTTAGAATGTTTTCCTTCTGTGCTTGTCCACAAAGAGATTTTATAACCCTTCTAAACAGTGTATGGTTCCAAGAGGCAGGAAATGTGAATTCCTTAATGCTCAAAGGGAAAAATTGGATTCCATTGAAGTCACTGGCCAAAAAAGGCATTTTTGAATGTTATTTGCGAGCTAAAACTAGATCACTTAGAAAAATATTAAAAGGAGAGAGTGATTAAACAAATTGAAAACAACAAAATGTCGTATCTGAGAAGATTTGCTCATCTATCATTTATCTACCATCATTAAATGTGCACAAGTCAAATGGGAGAGCTATAGATTTTTATTTATCAATCCTGACTAATGCTAGGAGCACTGCAAATACCTTCCTACCCTTTGCTTCCTACTCTCTTCTTTATCAGACTGGAATACAGGGCTGAAACTATCGGAGCATATCAGTTTATTGGATGGGTGGCTAGCCAGTTTGCAGTCGCTGAGTGTCAGTGTGTTGGCAGCTGTAGTCTGGTCAGGAACAAATGAGGCAAGAATATGTGTCGATAAAAAGTTGCCCTGCAAGCCATATGTGGTATAAGCCTGTCTGTTTTCATTAAGAAATCAGATCTGGTTAAAAAACCTGATATCGCTGGCTTGCTTTCTTTCTGAATCTATTTAGAATTGTATACTCTGGAAGCATGATAAAGACCTGATTTTTAGGTGTAGTATTTTATTGAATGCCATTGGAATTGGGTACACAAACTTCTACTTTCAAGATCATTATTCTATCTCTTAAAAGTTGCAGAAGGATTCTCTGCATGTGGCAAGAAATCTGTAGAAGTACAGGTTGCTTTACTGGTCTGTGATACGTATGATACAGAAACAGGATCCAGAGACAGTCTTATCTTCCTGAAAAGTTGAAGTTTCCTACTTTTGTAATTTAAAAATATTTTATAAATCTAGTGGTAGTGTATCACAGTTCCTTATTCTAGTGTAAAGGTGTTTAATGGAACCTTTATAGAGAAAAATGTCTCAAAATTCTATGTGACATATTCACCAGAAAATGTAAAACAACTGGATAAGTATTAGCTCCCTAATATTTCTGCCAATATGTTTGCAGACTTAACAGTTATTTAAGATTAAGTGTGGGAGAAGAAGTTCTTGGAACTTTGAATGGTAAACTTAAAGATATGCAGACCCTTTATTTCGGTCAGCAGAATCACATATGTAAAATGCGAGATTCGTTGTTGGTATTTGGCTGCTCTTCTAGATTGAAGATAATGAAGATAGTAGCTAACATTATGAAATAGTCAAGCAGTCCCACTTAAGTCAGATCTTGGTAGAAAACGACTTTCTACAAGTAAAACTTAGTTTTCTCTTGATAGTTGTAGCAGATGGAGAAGCAGGACAGGTCTTACAGACACAGGACACATTGGAAGCAAGTAGAACAAACTACTTTAATATTATTTATGCTACATTAACATCTTGCAACACCATTTCCTACCTTATAGAGTTATAGTTGGTATATATTCGCACTACAAATACTTTGCTAAATCATTGGGTTCCCAAAGCAATAATCTGAGTGTAAGTATAAAACATAAGACTATACCTGGATCAGGACTGACAGGAAATTTGAGATGACAGTATTTGTCAGTTTAATGGGCAGTTGTTTTCATATTTAAATCAGCACAAGTGAATATTGAGAACAGTAACTTCCAGTGAGATGGTCCCACCATTTGATTAAGTTATTGGCATTTGCACATCAAGGAGTAGGAAAGAAGAAAATACAGTTTGTGCCTCCAGAAAATTATAAAGACATTTTTCCAATTTCAGATGTAAAATGTTGAAATTGTTTGGTGGTTTGAGTCTGTAGTGAGATCTAAGATGAAATAATGCAGATACTGTTATACATGTGAAAAAGAGAAATGCTACTTGTGGCAAGAGCTATAGAACTGCAGAATTGAAGTTGTGTGATGGAAGGACGTCTGTCCTAACAGAGCTGCAGCTGCGGTGAAGATGAATATAAGGGCTGTGCCTGAGTACACACCCTCTACACTGAGGTTGCTAATTCCCAGGACCTCCTCATCTAACCATCATGTAGGTGAGGCATTAGACTGACCTGAGACAAAGTGATTGACTGAACTTATAACCACTTTTGCAAGAAATACGTGAGTAACTTTTACTGTAATTCTCCAGGTGGGAATTTTGGGCAATCCTGAAGATTCCCACAGGCTGCCCCTGATAGGCCTTCCTTTATTCTTAAATGTGTTGAATTACATTCTGGCAGCCCCAGCAACACACTCAGGTGATTCCTGCCCATCAAACTAGATTCATAAGTAGTCAGTAGAACTGTTCCTGCAGATGTAGAGATGGTCATGCAGGACAGTCTTCCATACATAAGTGAGGAAGTTAAAAGGTTTCTCACATATAGATTAAGATAAGCAGTAGGGATGGATAATAAAGTCACGGAGGACCATGGGTTAGCTGGTTTTGAGAACTGAGCAAAACAGCAATTTGGAGAGTCTCATCCAGTCCAGCTGATCATCTTTACCTGGATGCAGATTTGCTGTGATAAATATGACAATACTAACCCATTACAATCAGAAAGAAGTAATTTTAAATTGCAATGCAAGTAGAAGTACTGGTTTTGATGATAGCATTTAACTGTAACATTTAAAGGTAGAAAGATAAGCTTTTTCTGAGGGGTTGTATCTGCCTTTGTGCAGCTTGTGTTCTATGATCTTTCAAAGGTCACTAGTCACATTACGTTGTGCTGAGGCTAAATGTAAATAAGTTCATTTAACTACTTGCATAACAAGGTCCTTCAGTCAGTTTCCATATATGCTAAACTTCCAAGGAACCAACTTTTAATCTAGCTCTAGCTCTGTCTATACATTTTATATACACAGTTAACTCAGAAATCTTATTGTTTATTCAGGTTTGAGATGTTAAATTTTCTATGGTATACCTCTGTACGAATTTGCCCAATTAAGATTTTTCAAATCTGGAAAAACAACACTTACAACTACTTCAGCCTGACAATGAAGGCCACCTTCAGAGGAGGATTTAACTCAAACACAGTTGGCCAGATCCGCAGTTGGAATTGATGTCAGTACTACTCCTCTCAGAGGAAAAGAATTGTAGTCTTTGGAAAACAAGGATTACATTTTCACCTGATATATGCCCAAACTGAATTCTCTAGCTGTATCTGAACTGGAGTAAGTTACTCCACAGTCCTGATCTCTCATTTGGTAGGAACTCAAGTGCGATATAGACTGAGATGTGCACCTTTGGATTTCATTCTGATGTGCAGTCAAGATAAAATTCAATTGTCAGTCCAGGCTTTAGACTCTGACAAGTTCTCCTTAGTCCCTTGTTTAAATATTGCACAAACTTTTAGGGGAAATTGAAGTGCTTCCCGATCACCACTGGAGTACCTAAGCACCAGAACAAAAGATAAAGCTGTACACTGCGCTCTACTGAAATTTCTGTCAAATGTAGTATTTATGTTTCTCTTACATTAGGCGACTATGCTTCCTGTTTCTTTTCCTGAAATGCTTGTCTATAACAGAAACAGCATTATATATGTTTAAACATGCATTGAACTTTTTGTTTAGACAAAAGATTAGTGTCTCTAAAGATTCTTTCACACTTCATTTCTACTGTGGATTTTGGGTGTCTTGATGGCTTTGGGATGTTTTAGGATTTCCTACATCACAGCAAAGTGAAAACATATGATGTAATGAGGGCACAGGTAGCAAAGGCAGAAGTCACTTCCTCAGCAGCCTCCAGTGTGTTTCTAACTCTGCAGTCTGCAGAGCTGCCAAGCTGTATGGGAAACTTCAGATTGCATGAATCCCATGGCAGAGCAGTGGAATAGTCCCTCCTGTTCTGTATGTTTCTAAGCAAGTAAGAGGCATTCCCAGAGTAAGGAGAACAGAAGTAATCTCTCTTCACAGACTATACATAGGGTAGAATACCTTGTAGCTGTTACCTGAAAAAAGTTCTTAGTTTAAATGCTTGATGTCTGCTTTAGCTGGACATGCCAACAGCATATCTCAAAGCAACCCCTGCTTCTTGGTAAGTAGATTTACCATCATTAACCTAGCTTGTGGAAGTTCAGATGTATTTCAGACAGGAAATGGAGCGGATTTGCTCACATTTTTAATGTAGCCTTACTTGGGACAACTGGATTGGATGATGCTACTTACACTTCCAGTATTTACCACAAATGACTAATCCTGACTCTAGCTTCTGCAATTGTTATCAAAATAAAAGTTTTTAAATTCCAAATATGAAACTTATTCCTTCTGCAGGCAATCAGCTGTAATGAGTACTAGTGTATAGGACTGTTGGTTCAGCATCTCCATATGCCATTAATTCCCATAACTTTTGTCCTAACAGCCACGTTCTATGTTTTAACATCTTTAAGGTGCTAGTCTCAAGAGAAGAATTATAACCATATTAAGTAAAAGAAATTTGTTGTCAGTACTTAAGTTGTATGCTAAAATTTTTTTTCCCGACCTGAGAGGATGAAAATGTTTGACCTGGTTAATAGTTCTGAATTGTACATCACACATTTTGTTAAAAATATGTATCTTTTAACTTTTAGATGATATTTTAACGTTAATAAAAGACATGTAATATTTATTTAATGTCTGTATACAACTGTAGCTAATCTTTAGACTTCCCTTAGGTGTTCTTTTTTCCCTTTCAACTGAAATTAATATAATGAGTTTCTGGTGAAAAGACAGGAAATGGTCATGTAAGACGTATCACCTACTGTTTTCGTATGTATTGCAAATGTGTGTGTGGATTTTTTTTAAGTGGTATATATATGCGTTATTTATCCTAGCTACTTATAGAGGACAGAAGTCAGTTAAGTTTAATGTGCTCTTGAATAAACTGTAAAACTGACTTTTGTTTAAATAAACACTTCATAGGCTATTCATGATTTATGCATAGAGGTCCTGATAATGAGTGGGTGGAATTAGACTTACAGCATCTTTTTTCTTTCTAAAGGAGGTCACTTTATGTCTATAGTTGCTCTGTTTAAAAGATAAGGCGTATGGATATTTTCTACAGTTTTATTATATAGTATTAAAGAATAAAGGCTGTCCTTTAGCTTTAAAGAACTCCACTTCTAAGTGTATATTAAGGAACCCTGCTGTATACCAGTAGCAGTATACCATATATTTATGTGAATAAGACATAAAATATAGTACAAATGGAGAAATCCCATCACATTTAAGAATAGCAAGCATTAAAAAGACCTCTCCAGACTGTACAGAGCCTCTCCAACTTTTCTGAGCAGTTAAAACTGTTTTTAATTGTTTAATCAAATTTTAATGCAACTATGAGAATGTTCTTTCTAAAATAAATTGTATTGTATTTAATCCTTCTTGACTGATTGTCGTTTGCCTTAATGTTATGAATTTTTGCAGTACTGTTTTTAGTATTCTGAATCAGTCCAAAACTTCAATTTACTCTTGAAAACACTTTTGAACCTTCTCCAAATCAGGAATCCTGTTATTTAGCTAGCTCTAGTTGGAGATCTGTCATTAATATTAAACTATAATTCCTTTGTTGCAAATTTTGTAAATTATTGTTTTCACTGTCCTGGGTGAACATAGACAACAGTTGATCATTGTCCTCTATAGAAAGGGCATTATACATATTTGAAGACTGTGATCATGTCCCGGTTCAGTCTTTACTCTTCTAGACTAAACAAGCTCCATTATTTCAACCTTTCCTCATAGGTCATTTTCTGCACCTCTTTTAATTTTTATTACTCTGGACTCTATCCAGTTTGTTTACATCTTTTGTAATGACTCAAGCCTGGTCTGTGTCTGCTAACAGTACCACATTCTTCCTAAAGTAGTTAAGACTTGGTTTTAAAACAAACAACTAAGACTAAATGGTTTGATCATCAAGTGACTCAGGTATAAAACATGTTTGTGTGAGACCTACCTCTTCCTTACTAGGCCTGAAACAAAGCTTGCATAATTTTCTTAACCAAGAAACAAAAAAAAGGTATGCTTTGTAACATATTGGAGTGATCAAACTAATTTGGGAAAAATCCTGAGTTTCCTTCTGTCATTTATGACTGCTTTTGTCAGACAGGAGATGTCTGCATGATTTTACTTCTTTCTTCTTTTTTTTTTTTCCCCCCCATAAAAAATGATTGTTATAGTACTCCTGATTTACTTCAATGCTTAGAATCTGCATCTTAAAGGGAGACAGAAACAGTCATTGTCCAATTGCTATAGCAATCGCTTTCACTGTGGTTCTAGAAAGTTATGCTTTGCTTTTAAAAGTATAGAAATAAAATTCTATTATAAATATTAAAAAAAATTATTTGTTGGAAATTTAGAGCAAAGCCATAGACTTCTCAGTCACGCGAAGTTAAACATTGCCTTTATTCTGATAAGCAAATGAAGTATAACATGATCTGACATTTGATATCTGTTCAGAAGAATGAAATAATGAATGAAGGCAAATTGTGTCTAGAAACCAAGTCTAATGAGGAATGTCTGAGGGAACTGGAGATGTTTAACCTGAAGAAAAGGAGTCTCAAGGGAGACCTTATTGCTCTCTAAACTACCTAAGAGAAAGTTGAAATGAGGTGGGGAGTCAATCTTTTCTCCCAGGTAACAAGTGACAGGACAAGAGGAAATGGCCTCAAGTTGTGCCAGGGGAGATTTAGATTGGATATTAGTAAAAATTTATTTTTCCTAGTGGAAAAGGTTGTCAGGCATTGGAACAGGCTGCGCAGGGAAGTGGTTGATTTGCTGTCCCTGTCAGTATTTAAAAGGTATACAGATGTCGCTCTTGGGAGCATGGTTTAGTGGTAGAATTGGCAGTGCCGGGTTAGCAGTTGGACTTGATGTTCTTGAAGGTCTTGTCCAATCCAAATAGTTCTGTGAATTCATATTTCTGGCACTCAAGAATATACAAGTTGGGGTATTTTCTCCGAAATCAGAAGGTGTCCTTCAACTTAAGTGCTATGTTGTCCAGATTAATTTTGTTCTTCTTTCATGGAATTCAGTTCTAGATGAAGGGGTGTTTTTCCTTTTGGTGTTATCCATTTAGTTTATGGTTTCTTACAGAAACTGTAGAAAACTTTAAAATTTTATGGGATCATATTTTTTTTAATGCCTGGCATTTAAAGCATGTCTACATTAAACCTGTCTCCCATCAGTAAACTAATTGTGCAGAACAATTCCAAGATTTCAGTTCACTAGAAGTGAGCATACCCTATGCAGATATGTAGTAGATAACACCTGGGTACTGCAAAGTACGACTGCTTGTGAACAAGAAGCTACTTTGGTTTAGTTGTGCTGCTGCAATATTGTGTGCTGTTCCATTCTGGTGATTGGAACAGCTGAGTGTCAGAAATGTATTTGCCTGCTTTCCTTTCTGGTGACTGCTTAGTAAGAGCTCTTTGTTACAGCTGTTGACAGACAGTGACTTTTTATCTAGGAAATACACTTTGGATTGAGAAATAGTTATTAGTTAGTCATCTCTTTTTCCCTCCCCACATTCTGAACTCCTCCTCTTCTCTGTATTCATATCCCACTATTGCTTTCCCACATAATTCAGCTACAGACTGCTTACTGCTCATCTACTAATATCCAGTGTACACCACTTTCAAATTTATTTTGAAATCTATTTCTGAAATGGCAATATAGGTTCAGATCCACATTTTGTACTGAAGACATATAGCAGACCACTAGGAATAGCAACAGAATTACAACAGAAATTATGTGATGTTCTTTACAACTTGCAGCCAGCAGACTGGCCTAATCAAGCTCAATGGTCAGTGCAAACTGCAGCCAGGAGCTGGGGAGAGGGACAGAAGGGATAAATGACTAGCAAAACAAATAATAGCATAGGAAAGGAAGGAAGGGTAGAAAATTAGAGACTGAACTGCATTGTGTTATATTTTTTTAAATAATTCTGATCACTACTTAGTTAATATTTCTGGCTTCTATCATATAACTGGTACCTAAGTCATTACCATTGTTTTTTATATAAATGTAATAAATACATATAAGCTATGGGACATGATTTTTTTTGCCTCTACTCCTTAAGCAATCACTTGAGAATTAGAATGCATGGCAAGGGCAGGGGATCAAAGGGATTTTATAACATTCTAGTTTTGCAAATAGAGAAAGGCTAGTTTTTCCTCACATCTTCAAAGTTCAGCTTTTGACCCTGTGAGGCTGGTAGATTCCACTGAAGGCTAGATTTAGTGTTTTACGTCATCATTCCTAGCTCTCCTTATGTTCATACTTGTTTGTGCCAGGCTTAATATGCAATGTGGGTCAAACTCAACTGAGTACAATTACTTTGGTAGCATGTTCTTGAAAAGAAAACCTTTTTTTTTTAATAATCACACCTAACTCTAATACTGTACTTTATTAGTCTGGTGATTTTTTGGTTGTCTTTAATCCATGTGTCTGCAAAAATGGTACATCACAGACAGACAAGTTACACAACATCCTTTTGTCTGTGTCCATAGCATGGGAATCAGCTCAAGACTGACAGCTGAATTTAGCTTTCTAAAGCATGATACCTGCCTGGGCTTGCAGTACTGTAGAGATGTGGTCACTATCAATGAGGTCTTATATCGGGTTGAAAAATATAAACCTAATATTATTCTATTATTCCCTCAATATTATCCTCTTTTTGAAGGATCTTCTATATGCTTCCTGAGACTTTAATTAGAAAGTAATTCTTAAGCAGATAAATCTTTTCTCTAGGAAAAAAAAAAATTAACTGATGAAGAGAGTGCTTTGTAATTTCCCTTCATTTACATTAGGGATACAGAGGTTATACACCCAGCAAAAACTTCCACCTCTCTCAAACCCATAAAATTAGAATAGGAAATTCCTTCCAAGTTCTAGAGAATTTTGGCATTTTCCTGCTCCATCAAATCTCTTAAGGTAAGTTCAAGTGTGGAGGAAAACTCTAAAGACAGTATTTTTGTCATCCACCTTGATGAAGTATGGTATGTTTCACAATATCTGTGGGATGTATCCATTCATGAAACTTGGTTTTTACAACATCATCTAAATAATGACAGTGGTTGTTTGTTTTTTTTTTTGGTTCTATACTTCTTTTGTAAAGTACAACTTCCTTTCCCTTTCCTTGTCCACATTCACACTTGACAATCACCTGCTGTTTGGAATGGTGTGGCATATTCTTACATATGAAGAGCTATCGGGTGGCCTGAAACAAAAGGCATCGATTTGGACGTGCTGTGTGCAAAATGAAAAAGCAACAAAGGAATCTAAGAGCAAAAAAGCATTTTGCTTAAAACTGTTGGCCTCAGTTCCTGTGAGGGAAAAAGAAAAAAGATTACATAGATTTCATACAGTTCATATTTTCTGTCAGCTCATAATTCTGCGCTGCTTTGTTATTTGAAATAAATCACCAGGTTTTCCTTGAATATGTCTGTCAGGAAAGAATTAAAAGAAGTATATAAGGGGATGTCTTCAAATGTAGTCAGGAGTTTAATGATCAGAAAGATTTTTTCCATTACTGTTAATCAGGAGGTAGTGATGTGGGCCAGTGATACAACCAGGCAAGCTCACATGCCTTGTAAGAAAGCTTTTAGTCATGCTCTAAATCTTAAAATAATCCTGAATACTCTCCATTTTTAGAAATGAAGAGGAAAAAAACCCTCAACCTTTTCAAGATTATCTGTCCATTCCCATTCTTCATTCCTTGGAGATTTGGAAAAAGAGACCTACCACCTGCCTGCCAGGCAACATGTCAAGGGATCCTGATCCTTTTTTCTGCTTGCCGGAAACTGGGTTAAGGAAAAAAGTAGGTTGAAGATGGGAATGAGCCAGTCTTGGAAGCCTGCCCCTTGCCAGGAAGGTGCTGAGCCACCAAAGGCATTCCCCTATCCTGAGCCCTGCACATTGCAATCACGGGGCTCAGTGCCTGTATATTAAATAGGTTTTGCCTATGTACCTCCTTTTTCACAAGCTTATTGTCTGCGATGTTTTTCATCCATAAAGAGATGACAGCTGTGTATATGACCTAGTCAGCTTTAAAAGAAATAGGCACTCCATGTACTAGTTTACTTGATGTGAGTAATATTTAGGTTAAGAATAGTGAGTCCTTTCGTAATACTACCAGCAGTCCACAAGATGTCATACTATGACAAAAACGGTAATTTCTGTGTATCTGGAAAGAACTGCAATACTAACCTTCCAGAAATGTCACAGTCTCTTCAAGCAACTCATCTTAAGTTGTTCAGCCAAGCAGAAGGCCACCCTTGAGTAAGAATGTTCTGAGATCTATTGTAATCTCTTGATGAGCTCTGAGTTGACAACTTGATTTCATCTCTAAATTATTAAAAGAACATGAGAACAAATGTACCCTCAAACTCTAATTCATAGCTCTATACAAGTTGAAGACTCAGTGGAAAGGAAAGGGATTGTACCAGGTTGTCCAACCGGAACTTTGTTCTTTTGTCTGTTTTGAGTATACTATACTGTTAGCAAGAATGGATCATAAATGTACCAAAACAGAAAGTGTATAGCTACTCCCAAATCTCTCATGTTATGCGACGAGTACTTCTTTGAATACATCTAGAAGTTGCTTACTTTTCTTTTTCTTACTTGTTTTGCTGTTGCACTGTTTACTCCTCAGAGCAAAATTAACTTACTTCACCTTTAAAAAGGTCATAATGTTTTTCCTTTAGTTTTGTTTGTGTCCTGTGTTGTGTTTTTCTGTTCTTTGTACATTTATAAACTTTAAACTAATTTCTAAGAGTTTTATTTGTCATTTGTCAGAAAACATGTCTAGACTCAGAATATAAGCACTATGTGGAACCACCCTTTCTCTGGTGTTTGTGGAGAGATGAGAAAAATTTCAAAGTGATGTTGTGGGCACTCAGGTCAGAGAAGGAAGCATTTTGTACTCATTCAGTAGCAGGTCTAAATGGACTTGTGAAAAGGAACAAAAATCCCTCTGACACAGCCATCAGAGTGCCTGTGAGCATCTGTCCATGCAAACACTCTGACTACATTTCAGAAGAGCAGATGTTTCAAACAGCAAGAACCACCATGCACCAGTGCCAGAGGCTTTAGGTGAGGTTCATACCAGGTACACCTGGTAAATTGTGAGTGAGATTGTAAAGACAGGAAAGGAAATGAAGGCAGAACCAATGGCAGGAGATTATAAGAGAATGCCAGTATCTTGGAGTCGATACATACCAGTTTGGATGAAAACTTGAGCAAATGGTAGCTATAGGTTAGTATCAAATGAAGAAAAATATAACATTACTGATCGGCATTTAGATGCCTGGATATAAAGTAACCTATCTTTTAGACCACTAGCAAACTTTGCAAGATTTGTAACATTCTGTAGATTCCTGGGATTTCATTCAGTAATTTCTTAGGGTTTAGAATGAAGAACATGATAAATAAATGTGTAAGAAAATAAATTAAGTAAAATCTGGGCTCTGTGTTGGGATAACATGTTTTACAGGCTTACTAAGAAAAAATTATTTTTTTTTTTTACAAAGAAATATTGAATGTAGTGTTTGAAGAAAACTAGATACCAACAAAGAAAAGTAAATGTGAATTAGCATAACTAGATCCTCATCCTTTCTGTTGGAAAAACATTTTCACTGAAGAATTCCTTCTTTAGATGAAAGTAGCAACTGCATTTCCTTTGTCAAGAGTGCAAGAATCACTAGTCATTTGGCAAAAGTCTGGAACAGAGCTGTGAAAATATCAACTGAGTTTGGGCATTCTCTAGGAAAAAAATCAGGTAAAGTTTACTGCTGTTACTGTAATTTTGGATCCATTGCAGTAATCCTTGTAACATTTGTTTGTAAAAAAACCCACAATACTTGCAACATCAATATATTTTATTGAAATTGTACTTACCTTCCACCAAATCCATTCCTTACCTCCTCACTAGCCTTCAGTATTTGTTACCAAGGTATAAATGATTTTCAAGGTCACTATGACATTTTTTTCCAAATTTTAAGCAGAAGCACTGCTGTTAAAGGCTGTTAGCACACCGTAGGGCAAGGGTTTAGCCTATCTGTATTAGGGTAACTTAGCCATGAACTGTAATGGACTTACCATGGATCTCAGCTTCATTGAAGATTTCAACTGTACAGTTTTTTGAGCCATCAATGGTGTGATTGTTTGAGATGTATAAACAGCTCTCCCAGGACCTATTTTAAAATTTAACTTACTTTAAAATTTTAACTTATGTTAAAATTTGTTAGATTTCACCAAGCAATTGGAAATAGAAATGTGCTTCTGAAATGTGAGCACCAGATAGTGAAGGAAAACAAGAAAACAAACATAATAGAATTATAGAATGGTTTGGTTTGGATGGGTCATTAAAAATCCTTTGGTTCCAACACTCCTGCTATGGACAGGGACACCTTCCACTAGACCAGGTAGCTCAGAGTCCCATTCAGTCTGGCCTTGAACACTGCAAGGGATGGGGCATCCACAGCTGATTTAGGCAACCAATTTCAGTGCCTCACAGTAAAGAATTTCTCCCTAATACCTAATCTACTCTGTTTGAAACCATTCCTGCTTGTCCCATCACTACATGCTCTTGCAAATAGACCCCCTCTATCTTGTAAGCTCCCTTCAGGTGGAGGCTACAATTAGGTCATGCCAGACCCTTCTCATCTCCAGGCTGAACAACCCCAGCTCTCTCAGCCTGTTTTGTCGCAAACGTACTCTAGCCTGAAACTTGATTAAGACCTGTTTAGAATAGTGTTTCATTATGCACATGACTGTAAATTAAAATAACATTTTCTCCTACAGACTGTCTCTCCTTAAAAACAAAAAAAAAGAAACCAACCTGTAGAGTGAGTAGTTTGCTTCTTCCTTCAGTCCTTAACCTACCCAGTAGTCAAAGGAATGTAGCAATTGATTATGAAGGAAAAAAATTGGGTTACCCAGTACAAAGCATAATAAGTCTTTCTTCCTGTCCTGATCTCTCTTTCCTTTCCCCCTCAATCTTTGACCAAAAGTGGCCTATCTTTGAAAGACCTATGATTTTCAAATGCTGTCCATAGGTTTATTTCACACTAGAGAAAATGGGAGGAGGCAGTAATTTCCTAATTATGAAGTGGTCTGTGCAGTGTAGGACAGAATGGACCTGATTAGAAAGGGATAATGAATAGCAAGCCCCATTGAAATAATTTATATTGCAACTTTTATATATTTCTAACTGAATAGAGAAGTAACTGATGCTTTGAAGTATAGTTCCCTTCTTCCAATGAAAACAATTAAGTTGAAAATTGAAAACCAAATTATTTGGTTTACCTTTACATTTTTATGTAAAGGGCGGCATTTATTTATTCAATAAATGTTAACAATTTTACATACACAAACAACAGAAGTACAATAGTTTTATCAGTTTGATTTGCACTAAGGAAGGTACTCTTTGTATGAAGAAATGTAACATATGTAATGTTCTATTAAACACACTGTTTATTTGATGAATTTTGGGACACCAAAAGCTTATTCCTTGAGTAATGAGAAAAGAAGCTTCCTGCATGTTGCAATGTTTGTGTGTTTCCCCTTATGCCCATGCTCACGTGAGCTGACTGAGTAAGAAATATTAACTTTCCCTAAAGACTTCCCTCATTACATTTTTAAGCTGCTATTGCCAAAACTCCACTCTGTTATGAGAAATGACCAGTTAGGACACAGAATATTAGATTCTTGATAATAACATGGTTAAGGAGCCAGCTAATAAGGCAGGGAAAGCTGTCAGTACTGAAAGATAAGTATTGATTGCAAGAAAAGGTATTATTAAAAAGAATCCTCATGGAGTTTAACTCTGCTATTTTCACTTACTAAGTGTGCTAGGGAATTTGCTGAGCATGCCAAGCTAGGAGGTGTGATCAATATAAAGGACATGTGAGATCTCAAAAATAACTAATATCTAGATGATGTTGAATTGTCAAGGAATACAATTGGAATAAAAGTGATTAGTATAATATGTAAAATTTAAGCTGAAAAGTTACTAAGCACAGATGTAAAGTAGGCGCATTTTGGCTTTCAACAGCTGGAGAGAAGGACATGAAGTAGTGATTCAGTTATCTTGTGATCATGAGTCACATTATAGTGCCATGAGATGGTAAATTTAATTCCTGTTTACCTCAGCAGAGGTAGGCACATCTAGCATCATTGTAGAAAGGACAGATATGAGTTCCCCTGAAATGATTTGCAAGATTATGGCCACTGACACTCAAGAAGGATGAACTCAGCTTGGAGTACGTGTGAGAAAGGACTGTTACCATGAAGTAGGGAAGAGATCTGAAAGTTTGTCTTTGCCCATATCCTTACAAAATTTCATTTTTTCTTAACAACTCTCTAAAAATGCATTAGTGCAAGAAGGTACAAAAGGCATAAGAATAGGCGTGTGAAAACTTATCAGAAACTACTTTAGCCTGAAAATTAGACAACTCTTGTAGTTGTAGTGCTATCACAGCAGTGAGGTTGCAAAATAATCTTCTAATAAGAATAATAAAGACAGAGATACAGTGTTTTGTAAAAGGCTGTTGGAAGGAAGATTTTTGAAGCAAGCTCTCCTTCTTTAGAAATGTGATGGTGAATAATAGAAAACCACAGACAGTTCAAAGGAACCTTCCATTTTAAAAATAAAACAGATTTCGTATTACTCATCATTTCTACAAAGAACTAGCAACAATAGGGGGATGGGCTGAAAAGCTGATGAATTTCTTATAGGGACTGGAAATTAGAATAAAATTCAAATAAAAATTTTGAAACAGAGAATATCCTTCCAAACTGCTGGTAAAGGTCCCATAAAATAAATACTATGGAAGTGCGTGCAGTGGTGTATTTTGTATTATGAAGATTGTTCTTTTTATAAGAATTCCCAGAGTAAAGTCCTGTTCTCTATAATATTTATTCTTTTGTAATTCTGTATACTGTACTGGCTTCTCAGCATTGGCTGAGAAGAACAATCTAGCTTGTATGTTTAAACAAAGGTTGCTGTGACTTTCTTTGGTTCTAAAATGACATCATATGTAACTGAAAAACTGTGATTGAATGTGGCAACACTTGTAAGTGGTTTTTTTCTTGCAAGTGTTTAAATCACCATGGCATGAAACGGTACAAGCATGTGTACAATGGTACACACACTACTTTCAGCATGAGGGAACTCTTTCTGCAGGTGTAGCTGTCAGCCATGTGCTTGCACTTTGGGTACCTGTATGAAAGTTTTACCTCCCGTGTGCTCACTGCCATGAAGCTCTGCAGTAAGCCATCACCGAAAAACTTTTGCTAGAACATGAGTAGGTCAGAAAAGTCTGTGCACAAGTTCCTTTTGCCAGTAACTCTTGCCAGGAATGCATCAGTTTTTCCTCTAATGCAATGACTCTTACATATGTACCAGGTGATTTTAACCACCTACTGAACAATTTCTAAGAGCCACTTGGTTTCCTCTCCTTGTCTTTTCCCACTCCCCAATACTACTACTCTGTAGACCCTTTGACTTTTGTAATAATCTTCTGAACTGATTTAAATGTTCTGCTACTGCTTACTCCATCTGTTCCTTGCTGACAGACGTCTGACACCCTCTGTTCACCATATTGGCAATGGTGAAACTAATGTCCAAAATGGCAAAAACATGTTACCTTGTTCTGCTGCAGAGCTGTTTATCTTTCCCTTGTTTATCATTCTTTAAATTAGTAAGTGAAATCCTTGCTCCATATGCAGCCAAATCCATCACTGATCCTACTAATAATGGGAAAAAAAGAAGTAATAATGGTGATATTTCAGTAAACATGAATTGTGGTAGTGCTTTCCAAACCTATTTTGGAGTCCATTCAGCAAAAGGATTTAATTTTCCCAAGGGTTGATATCACAGTAGTCCAGAAGTATAATACACAAATAACATAAATAAAACATGAAATTTCAAAGGCATATAAATGCTATCAGCTCTTGCTTTTGTAGAATAAGATTACAGAAGGCACAATCAAAATCCGCTGACACAATAGTAACATGAGTAGAGAATTGTTCTGACTAGTCTTGGGTTTTAATAGGAAGGAGATACAAATAGACCATTTTGCTTTGGATCAGCTTTAGGTTAACATGTCTGCCAGTTTAAGGTTAAATCATACAAGATTCTGATTTGGCTTTGGCTGAGACAAAATCTCCTGAGCTCTTTTCAGGATTTTGGCCATCTTGCATAGTCAAAATGAAAAAGAGAAAACTATTTACCTTCCAAAATTCTTAAATGTCATCATTCTTGGAGAATCAAGTATAAAAGAAAAAAGTATTTTAATTATTTCATTATGTATTTCAGCCTATATAAAGCAAGGAATTCCACAACAATGATTTCCGTAAATGTAAAAATCAAAGAAAGAAAATATGGTTAAAAACCATTCTTCTGCCAGGAAAGCTTTTCAGAATGCTAAAATATGATTCTTGATGTTAAAAATGGCTTACGGAGAATGAATAATGAGCTGACATACTCTGTTATTCTTAAAATAGTTTTTTAAAAGAACAAACTTGAAAAGCATGAAAAAATGTGCAAGTTAGGAAGCAAGTTTATGTGTTTTTTGGGTTTTTTTGT
>VZRE01017603.1:0-43695 GCA_013396775.1 Cephalopterus ornatus
AATCCTGATGCTTTAAGGCATCAGTAGCATAGCTACAGCATTTTAACATCTAATCAGATATCACATCTGATATTTAGATTGATTTCACCATCAATATTCTGATGTTTGGGAAAAAAAAAAGGAAAAAGTTAATAGAATTAACTGTCACAACTGCTTGAAATTTTTACTATTCAAGGAAATAAAAATTGAAAGTGTGGTTAAAAATTCATATACATTGAATAGTTTCTGAATATGATATGTAGGTGAAATATTGTCTCATTGCTGCCAAATTTAGGATCATGGCTGGAGAAACATAACGTTAGGAATCTGGCTTGAGAGTTCCATGTAACCACTGAAAATGTGACATGAAAATGATGGTCAAAATGTTGCTATTTTGTGTGGCAATGTGTTCATATTAATCAGACCCCTTCTGCATAAAGGAAACCAAGAGGAACCACTCAATATGTAAGACTGGTGCATAAAACGTGTACTTGTGTACCTCAAGGAGATGTTCACCTGCCTTGCAGGAAGGGCTTAAATGAGGCTACTTTGCTTAATCAGAAAGGGAAACTTTAAAGTGCTTGAACATATTGAAAAGAAATAATCAGAACAAAAAAGAAAAAGTTAATTGTGCATGAACAGATAGCTCGAAGATGCCAAAATACAGATATATATATGTATGGTAACAAATTGTAATGGAGAGGGAGAGTTGGAAACAGGTTTCAAGTTTTCATACCAGTAGAAGCAGTTGGGGTAAAAGGCCTAATTATTTCAAGAAAAATTCATAAATTTTAGAAATATTTTTGACAAATGAAAGATTTTTTTTTAAGAGAATAAATAAAGTACTTACCTTAAGCAACAGAGGTTTGTATTTGTTGACATTGTTACATTCCTATTTTAGAAGGTCACTTCCAAAAAAGACCAAAGGCAGAAAGACAGAAAGTTGCTGTCCAAACTGCTCTGTTAAAAACATAAATTCTATTTGTATTGTCTCACTGTCTTGGATGTGCAGACCTGTAGAAGATATGACTGTAATTGCAAATTATCTAGGAGATACATGTTCTGTCCTTTGGACCAACCTTGTTTACTTGCCTCTTTTTTGGTACACTTGCAGTCTTGCTGATCCCTAATATCTGAGCTGTGAGGCCATTGCACCCTTGTGTGTAGAATATGTGTGTTGCAGAAATAACTGTATTGATTGCAAAAAAGGAAGGAGCAAAAGAGAGTCAAAATGTTGACACAAATAAGCTTGGTTTCAGCTCTCTTATCCCCGGTCACAGAATGAAAATAAATATTTTGGAAGTCAAGCAAATGTGTGCCTACCCGAACTAGAAGCAACAAATTGTCATTTAAATATTGTATAAATACACCAGGTTTTGAGTGTGTGGGTTTTGAGGAGATTGTTGGGTAAGAGAGGCTCTCAAGTTCTATAAATGCTTTGAAACACAAACTGTGTTCCCTACTACTTCCTTAGTCACTCCATCTTTTGCTGAGTGCTACCCTATCCACTCAATGTGACCAGAATCACACTATGTCTATTGGCAACACTTTTTCCAAATAACTTTATTTGCCTCTGCTTACATCTCCCATGTAGGCTAAGCCATAGTACGAGATAGAAATCCCTTGGCAAATATGTCAGCAATTAATTTCTGCTCTGTTGTGTGCCTGTCTGCTTCCCCTTATGCAAAGGCTGTGGCTGCTCGTTTTACAGTACTGCTTCTTGAAGAAATTTTGCCTCCTAGAGAGCCTCTGCACATCAGAATATCACTGTCCAGCTTTTCAAACAAGCGAGCCATTTCTGAAAAGAAGATGATATTAGGAATTAAAGAGTATTGAAGAGGCTCATTCAGTGCAGTACGCTTGTCACAGGGCTGTTCTCTGGCACGTTCCTTCTTCTCTGTTCCTCTCTGTATTCTCATCTGCTCAACAGCTTCAGCATCATCCCTCACAGCTATGCTGAACTGAATTGCACCTCTTGCTTCTGTTCCTTCTCACTCTGGCTCTGTCCCACTGCCTTTTGTGTTTTCTCATTGATTCCTCAGTATGATTTAAACTCCATTCCCTGGCAAACTAACCCGTGCACTACTATTTCAACTGCATGTTTCTGATCCCTTCCTCAATCCCCATGTTTGTATCAGTATTGCCATACCCACTTTCACATTATTGCTCCTTTGTGGAGTTGTATTGAAACTCATTTAACCATATAGTGACAGGAATTACACTTTACACAGAAATTTTACACTGCATAAACACAGAATCATGAAGCTGAGAGTGACTTGGTGCCCTTATCTGCCCACGGGCATCCTAAAGGGTGTTTGTCTTCACTTGTTTTTAAGGGATTCCAGAGTTGGGAACCCTGTGAGGAGTTACATCATGAGACGAAGTAATTCAGTACTTCTTTACCATTTCTACAAGATTATTTTTCCTACAGTCTAAGATGAATGATACTGCAGTTGAACTACACTCCTCTGCTACTGACCTTATTGCAGATGTGTAATAGTAGCTCATCCTTCTGGCCTTCAAAACAGCCTGTAAACATTCTTTTTTCTTTTCTTTACCTTCTGAATAGAATCTCTAAAAACTGCAGCAGTATAAGCAGTACATCACTACAGTAAGTTCCCAAATCATTCATTAATGTCAAGAAATAGATGTATTCCATAGAAAAGGATTATTTTTGATCCACTGTATTTTCATCATAAGGAATGTTATCATGATTGTTTTCTGTCATGATATTTCTTTATGTATCTCATGGTACATTTTCCTTCAGCTGATGAATTTTTAAAATCTTGGATTTATATTTTGTCTTCAAGGCTGTCTAATAGGCATAAAATGTCAGTTATAACAAACACACCTTTTTTTTTGTGGTTTATTCACTACAGTTTATGCAAAGTTCTTGGGTAAATAGGCTTAAGTAATGCTGTAAACAAATTGGCAGATTCACTTAGACTTATCCTTTAAATTCTTCTTGTGTAGGTTAAGTATCAACATTATTTATGGTTTGTAGAAGCCACTAATTAAGTAATATGCTAATAACTTCAGAAATCTATTCTGTTGCTCCAACAGTCTCTGACTGTTGCTAATTACAATCCCATTAGTCCCTGTTTTACTGTCAAAACAGGTTCATGAAGTGTTTCTTCTTAATGCAGCTAATATTTTTTTCTATAATAGAAATCTCATTAGAGTTTGAACTTTCTTTTTCTTTCAGAAAACAGATATATCATAAATGTTAATAATTTCCCACATTTTCCTACATAAAATTCCTTGACATTGCAAATTAATACTGAAAAAGTACAGATTTATAGACAGAAGTGCTGTTTTATTTCAAAGAGTTTCTTCTTTGGTAATAATATTCTAATTTGTTCAGTCTATCTATTCATTCTTTTTAGAGATCAATTTAGTAACTCTTTTCTTCTCTTCACTTTTTTCAACTTTTATGTTTCCAAGTTCATTCACTCAGAAGAAAAAGAAACATTCAGTGAATGAAATAGCCTTCTTAAATACAAGAAAAAGGCTGATCTGAGATTTACAAGTATTTTATTAATGCTTTTAAATAGAAGCTATATGCAAAAATCAGTATAAATTTTATGAGATCATGAAAGATCAAATGCCATTGCAGGCTTGCAGTCAAATCTGGCAAATAATCATTATTCTCAAAAAGGGAATGTGCATCAATGTAATCACTTAAAATAATCTCCAGAGTAACTCTAATCCTGAAAATAACTTCTGTGAATTTGTACAATGATAAAAAAAAGAAGGAAGTATTAGGCAAAATGTTTATAATACAAAATCAGGGTAGATAAAATACCTTAAACTCATGAAAGTAATATTATTTTGGTTGTTAAACACCTTTTTTTAAAAAAAAAAGCGACTTTAAAAAAAAAAGTTGGGAAATGTAAGTAATACAATAAAAACTATACATGGTGCTGTCATAAAGGTATTTTGGAGAAATGTAAACACATAGGCACTCTGAAGTGGGATTTTAAATGCTGGCTTTTTTTTCTGCAAAAATGAAAGAGAGCCCTACTTTTTTTTCATAAAAAGCAGTGAACAACCCTGAATTCAGAAGGATGGTTTGGAAAACAAAGCCAGGAATGTCATTATTGGTTTAGGAAGTAGCAGCTCTCCGTTGTTATGAACTGAACCAAGATCTAAAGGACGGTAGCACCTCATATATCCTCTGACCTGAAAATATGTTTAGCTGCCTCAGTCTCCTCTTGTTTCTGAGCTTGTGGCTGATAGATATACATTTATTTTTATTCCTCTCCCTGTCTAAATACAATAAAGTATCTGAAGTTTTAAAAATCCTTCCTTATAGAATGAAAATGTAGCTTGAAATATAAAAATCTAAAAGATTTCTATGGCTGCATCTGTTTCTTATGTCTGAAATTTCCCCTGAATGCCACCCAGTGTCATGTGCAAGTATTGGACAAGATGTTCATAAGTGGCAGCCACATTTTCAATCACAGTAGGTACTAACAAATTATTTATAAATCAGAAGATGTTATAAAAGATTTTGTCAATGTTAAAATTTTTTCTTGTTTTAGTCCAGCTATGTAATTGTACTTCATATGATTCAGAGCAAAAGTTTATTTCTGTGCCAGGTTTCAACATTTTGGAATTTCAGAAGCCTCTTGAAGAGAGAACAGTGAGTCTGCACTTAGTGTGGCTGCTAACATTGGTTTTGTAGGTTGTTTTTCATTTTTCAGTGTCCTGAATTGAGGAGAAGCAACAGAAATTTGTGGGGTTTATAACAGGATAGCAGAACTGACTAAGAAGAAAGAATATGAGATTCAAATTCACATCTTAGGGTTTTGGTTGGGTTTGGGTTTTTTTATGTGTATAGCTTTATTGCCCAGGTATTAAAAAATAGCATTTTGCCTCAACTGTTTTTGATGCTGTTAAACTTATGGTTAGGCATCATAGATGCAGTTGGCTGACATTTTGTACGCTGAGGGAGTAGGGGCAGTGGGTTTTAATTCTTTTAGGGGTTTTTGGATGTGTGTGTATAGTTTAATTCTTTCTCATTAAGCTGTTACAGTGATGAATCTCCAGGTTAATTACTGTCCACTCTAGTCATTCTACGATAGTTGGTAGATGGACATCAAAGTTGTGTCCTTTCTGATTTTCTTCAACTAGCTTTTTTTGCATGTTTCACAATGACAGCTTGTGCAGCCTCTGTTAGCACATTAATATCTTTCAAATGCACATTTATTTCCACATTATTCACTTCAGGGATAAGGCTATATGAAAATTATGATCTGTTGCATGATTTTTTTGCCTTCCTAAAGCTAATAAAGAATATTCTAATGCAAGCAGATGATAACTTGTTTCCTGCTAAATGCTAGTCACTTTTTAACATGAAAGAAGTAGCAACAGGCTTTCATAAAGTGACAATACTATCCAAACTGAAAAGTTTTGATGATACTTGTTAAAATAAGGTGGGCAAAGACACACTAGTGCTTCGCGTGCACTCCATGACATATGACAGGAACCTTGTGCTGACACTGCAGGCAAAGTGAATCTTGGTAATTTTGCACTCACACTGTAATTTCGCACATGGTATTTCACAACAGGAACTGACTAATGTGATAACCTCGCACTAAGGTGCAGTGTTGGCCTGGAAATAAAAGGTAGAGTGTGCTGAGCTCCCAAAGGGTGCAACCAATTAGCAATTTCTGTAATGGGGTCTTGCTGTTACGAGATGAGAGGTTTATTTGCTGCAAACTAAAAAATATTCAGGCTCCTTAAAGGTTTGGTTCTTGAGAGCTGCTTTATATTTTCTGAGTGAGGAACAACTAAGCAAAATGCCTGTCATGTTATAAAGCCTTAAGATGCTGATTCTAAATAGAGCTGTGTATGTTTTGCTTGCATATTTATTGATTAGAGTGGTAGATGATTGTAAATTACTCCAGTATTTAGGTCTGAGGGAATATTTCCTTCCTCCTACATAGTTTTTGGTCTTTTACCCTCCTGCCCCCTTAATTAATAAGGCATATAAACCGACTTTGTGTTTTGTGTATGTAATACTAAAAGTAAACTAAATTTTATGGAAACTTGCTAGCATATATTTATGTTTCTGAAACCCATCATATAATTCTTGATTTATTTTTTTGATAGGTGCACATACATACATATGTAAATCTATTAAAAAAAAAAAAGCAGTCCTGGAAATGTCATCTGTTTCTACATCATGGAAAGACATTTAATCTCACTCTGCAAAACAATGAAGAAAACTCTGTTCTACAAGCATTTACCTTGCTTATGATTTACTGAAATATCCAGAAATAAAGGAGAAGGAAACCTGGAGTAGATCTATTTTCCCTTTGTACATGTAACAACTTTTAGGAAGTTTTCTAGTTTTTTAGGCTTTTTTTGGAATTTTTATATGCAATCCCTTTTTTTCCTCTGAAGCAATACTTTCTTGATAAGACATATCCTTTCATGCTCTTACATTTCACAGTTCTGTAAGAATACATTTTTTACAGAGTTCCTTGTTTTAAGTGTGGTGATGTTTCGTACACACTGGGCAGCGTAGATTTTGCAGGTTTTGATGAAAGCATACATAATAATTTGGAGATAGAAGGAAGAATTTTATCAGCATGGATTTTTATATATGCTGATTAAAAAAGAGAGCAGTCATATCAAATCAAAATAAAGGTGAATCTAGTAGAATAGCCCTTCTATGACGCTGCCTGTTTCTGGATGCCCGGGGAAGAGTATGAAATGAGGACAATTATGTAGCGATATGCCTCTAAATGTTATCCTTGCCTCCAGCAAATTCTGTCTTTCTAAACCAATGGTAATCCCTTTCTGTGTAATAACTATTGTAATTTTTTTTCTTCAGTACCCATGTCCTGCTGCTCTTTGCACATAATCACCTACAACAAGAAGTTCCCAAGGTGTTGTTACATGGGAAACATCCTGGTTTGTTTTGGTTTTAACTGCAATTTGGTTCTGTGTATGTTTGAAAACCCTCCTTTGTTTATTTAAAAATACGGTAAATAGTTGTTGTTTATTAAAAAGTTAATTAAAAACAAGGCTAGTATGAATCTTAGCGACATGGATCCTCATCATCTTGTTTGCATAAATGCAGATGTATAAATGCTAATCCCAGTGTGGCTATCCAGCTAACTCAGATCTCTGCAGTTTTTTACAGGAATAATGTGCAATTGTGACACTTGTAAAATAAATAAATGCTTTAGGCATTATTATCTCTTCTGAAATAGCAGATGTTTAGAGAATGATGAAGTTGTAGAGGACAAGAGCTTAATAGATTTCACAGAAATAGGTGTTTATACAGTTAAGGAGACCAAAACCACGTAAAATATGGTCAGACAGAACAGAATAGAATCATTCAGTTGCAACGGACCTACAAAGATCATCTAGTCCAATTTTCTGACCACTTGTTTGTTTTTCCACAGCTTTAGAGTATTTATTTAGCCCACAGCTCTCAGGAAAATCATACATTTTTAGAGTTGTGGAGCAGATTGATTTACTAGCTGTGTTCCTATTGTGCTTACTGCAGCGGTGTTTGAGGATTTCCCTAAGTCTTGACCTTGTCATGATTGTTGGAGCATGTCTAAAATAACGAGGGTAGAGGGGCTTGCAGTCCTTCTAGTGTCTCGGAAGAGACATCTAGGGACATGTGGGGAAGCCTCTACCAGCAGTTGCTACTTAGTCATGGTTTGTTACTCTCCACCTAGCAGCTACTGTCTTTTGGGCCTCAGATTGTCTGGATTACAAATTTGGACTTCATGTGGGACATTTTCTGCAAGTGTTTCGAAAGCTGGTATTATCACTAGTGTGATATGGCAAGTTTGGGTGATGGGCTTCCCAAGTGCTAACTTCCCTAGTAGATGGGTGTTTGAGATCTACCTCTTTTGAGCCTAGCTTTTTTTTTGGGGTGTGCATCTTTGAGGTGCAGCTCAGTGCCCTTGACAGCCTGTTGTAAATCAAGAGCCCAGAGCTTGTACACGCTTGAGATTTTCAGTCACCAGAGAGTAGCTCACATTGACTTGTGTTTGCTGCCTCTAGCATAAAGTATGTCTCTGAAGATAAACCCATTGAATGGCATCACCTCTCTCTCTGCAAAGCCTCCAGCTCCTCTCTTGCCATGTATTTTATGAATGTAAGCCTGTCATGAGATACCTCAGTAGGAAAGATATGTGGACACTGAAGCAGCTTGTCTTTTGATAGTGTTAGGTGGTATAGGAATGTGTATAAAGAAAACCAAAGGCTTGTTGGATCATCATTTTTCATCTTGGACAGTCTCAAGAGATGCCATTTTGGCCCCATTTTGAATGCATTTGGGGTATTTAAGATAGAGGTGTGCTTATTGGCTTGGGATTAACCTATCAGAACAGGATTGACCTATCCATTTTGTTCTCTTCTTCCATGAGCTACTGAAAAACAAAATCCACTTCATAGTTGGAGCCTGGCACTCTGCAAACATGTGATTTCAGGTCAAGAAAACATTCCCTGTGTGGGTATTAATCATCGAGCGTCTTGGAACTTTTGAAATAGAAAGCAAAAAGCAAACTGGACTGTAAAACTGTTATTGATGCTAGAAACTCTACTGGGGCAGGGTGAGAGGCCTTAGCCTGATTCCTTTATGCATCTGTTTAGCAAATAGGAATAGGAGTGTGAGGTCTTGCTGGCTGTGATATATGTGTGTGCTCCAAGGAGTCTTTGATGCTTGCAACCAATGGTTTGCAGCTGTGATCTCATACTTCTTTTGAAACATATGAGTGGAACTCTCTTTGACTGAGTAAATGATCTTTTTAACCAATTAAAAAAAAATTGCAAAAAATGAAACATCTTTAGAGATGTTTATTCTCAATATGTATGTATCATGGAAACTTTTACTGTATTATCTCCACTTTGAAAGTAGTTCTGACACATATGCAGTGTCAAACTGAAGCATTATGTATTTCCCATGAACCATAAATGCACTGAGCTGGAATGTGAGGGCCCTTGGTTTTGTCAGTGATTCTTTGAATTCTGTGTTGAAGCAAATTTTCAGGGATCCAGTTCTGTGCTGTTTAAATGGAAGTAATGAATTCTTGGTTCACAGTGTCATTGCAGGATATGGAGTTTTTAGTGTAAAAATGCTTGGTTTTCCATTGCTTCTACTTGCTGTTGGTGGGAAATGGAAAAAATAATTTTATGTTCTTCAGGACCTCTGTGCAAGTATTTTGCTTTGCTCCCCACCGATGCTGATGCCAAGCTCAAACCTCAGAGTTTTCAAACACCATACCCCCAACCACTTTCATTCTCAGTTTTTTAATAATAATAATAATAATAATTTCCTATAATGTTCAACATATTTTCAGTTAAGAAGCTAGGAGGTCCGTATGTATTAAAACCTCATCAAAGGTTAGACTAATACCAGGAATTATTAAGCATCACTAGATAGAAGTAGGCAGCAAATATTGAACAAGTGGTTATCACAAGGTAACAAAAATAATATTCCTCCATTGCTACTGTTACATGTGTGATAGAAATCAACTCTTTAACTTCCAAAAGAGGAGATATATATATATTTGTCATTTATATCAAAATATTGACATAAGGCCTCAGTTAGGACTGAGTTGCTTCTTAGTAGATTTCTTTTAATCATGGAATGCTCTTTGCCATCTGATAAAAGAACATGTACCTGAATAAAGGGGTGGAGAGGAAAATGCCTTATTTTTGCACTTGAAATTTCTAGGGGCTTATGAGATTATATTAAGTCAGTCTTTCTATGCTACCCAAGTGTTTCTTGCAAACTAGAATCAGGACATGAGTCTGGTTGTTGCAGCACAACTGAAATACAGACATTCTCTAATAGAGAAACAGCTTAACTATTTTCTTGTTTTCAAACATTTATGTTTGGAAAATTTCAAAGGAACAAAGAAAACCTGAAAAATAATTAGAAGACATAATTTTATTACATAGCATCTCAGATAATTTGTACTATCTAAAGGAAAAACAGGGTAACTTTATAGAAAATCTCCTGCATTTCCACTGAGACTTTCCCTTATTTCTAGTCTGTAAGTTATGTAGTATGGTTGACCTATGTAGTTGCTGATAGTGAAAAGCCTGTTGGCTGTAAAGACAGTTTGAAGTGAAACATGCAATTAATACTGAATTTGCTTGGATAAGTGTTCCATTTCTTACAGAGAAATTATGAAAGCTTTTGATATCTTTCCTAGTAATAGAGGAAGGTCTGTTAGTTTCTGGATTAGTGACTGAAACCAAGGTCTTAAAGGCCACCAAGGGAGCAGTAGAATCAGTGTCTGAACTTCTATTGCTGGATTTTTGCTATTAGTGTTTGAATTATTGAAAAAGCAAAGCACTGAAATAGCTGGGTTTTTTCAAATCTCTCACTCTAATGTGTGGATTTTGTCCCCTTATTTAAAAATCAAAACATACATTCAATAAAAGCTATTGCTTTAAATAAATTTAATTCAAATTTATGAATCAGTATATTCGGTTACTTCGTAAAATGGTGCTCTCTGCAGCTTTAAATTAGTACTGATCTGTAGACAGCACATGTTGTATTTTACCTTCCCTTAGAAGACAAGAAAGCAAACATGTCCATTAGCATATTTCAATCAGGTTTTTATATCATATTTTATTCAGTTAACTTAAAATCATAACAGATTGTTTGGGTAATAGTAACAGAGTGCTTCAAATGAATATGTGCTGGCAAAATGCTTCCTGATCCATTAATGATATTTTTACCTAGAGTTAACATCTAACTTAAATTTAATTCTGGATTTTCAACAGGTGTCTTAATTTTAATGTATGGTCAGGTACTGTGGTACCAACAGTAACAGGATCTGACAACACCTGGTAAATCACAGCTTTATGGAGGCAGTAAGGAAGATGAGCAGCATCGCAACCATATGGCCACTCACCTAATCACCAATAGCAAATACGGGGCCGTAAACGATGCTGTGGCTGTGGCAAACTGCCAGGGACGCTTGGTGTATGGGTCATCTGGCAGCAACAGCCAGTTCTGCAAATGCTTTTTGCACGTGGGTTGGAGTCAGGATGCTCCTTGGCTCCAGCAACAGCAGTACGATTGGTGAAAATCCAACCTTACATCAATAATGTGGGCAGCATCCTGCCTACGCTGCTGATGTCAGGCAGGGTGTTGGCTGTCTGCCTATGCTGCCGATGCTGGTCGGGGTAGGGTGTCTGGAGACAGGGTGTCAGGTGTAAGACAATTACTTGTGTGAACGCCTGCAGCAAAGCATTGCACTAATTTGTGTGGATTGTGCAATTACTGTCTGTTTTGAAACAGCCTAACTGAAGCAAGAAGGTTTTGAGACAGCTGAAGACTCCCACTAGCAGTAGCAGCTGTAGCAGCAGATGAAGTAGGGGCTTTTTGTTTGTGAAGTCCACTGTTTGAGCTCTTGTTCTTTTCTGATTGACTGTTGAGTCATTTCTTCTTGCCTTTCTCGTGGTTGCTGTACTTCAGTTCCACTAACACTTCTCGTTGGCTCTTCACTACAGTTTTCCCCTTTTCTCTCTATTTCACATAAACATTCCCAGGAAAGCCTATTAAAGCAAGCAATTCAAACAAAAACAGTTATCAAATTGTTTATTCTCTGTGTGTGCATTATACATATCTCCCCTGAACCTGATCTAGCTTCTGAACTCTGTGCAGTATCACCTGGACACTCTAGTTCTCTGGAGCTGCACAATGTCCAGCACACTAAGGTCAGCTGTGTTTGGTTCTTAGACCAATGAAATGAATGTAAGTAATTGAATGCATCTTCCAGAAAACTGTCCTGTTTCAATCTCAAGATTTCTAGGGAGAGAATGCTAGTTTCCTGGTGATTTGTTTGAATGGTTGAAAGAAAGAAGTCTCATTTCTGATTTGAGTATTTTATAATACCCAGCCCTGATAAGATATAGATGGTCCAGTGCTATTCTAGTGAAATTCTGGTCAACTGGCATGAAGTCAGGTTTCTTATTGATATAACCCCCTTATGCTGGAGTAGCTTTATTGCCTTTAAAAATCCAAACTGGAAGGAAAAATGCAGAGCTTACTAATTAAGCAGAGTACTGTGATTTGCATGTAATTAGATGCATGTTGTTGGGAGTATATTTTATTTTCTTTACTACCCAGCTGACTTTTGTTACTTTCAGCTGTGCCATACTGCGTTGAACTTTCCTTTGCTTACATTAACCTGCTGTTGAATAAATAACTGTGCCCTTCTTAAAGTGTGACCATTCTCTAGATGATTATTTTTCACTCTAATAAAAAAAAAGAAAGCATCGTAAATAGTACTATTATAAGGTAAAAAAGGAAAAAAAGGCAGTGGCATTGAGGACACAGTAATGAGGTCAAGGTAGACAAATTTAGGCTCCTGCATTTGATCTATAATTATTTTATTATACTTCTCTATGAGTTAATTGTTCTTATCCAATCATAAATTTTATATTTTAAAAGGAAGGAAGAGCTTCTTCAATTCTCCAGTAAAATTGGAATTGAGTCAAATTTTATGTTATGATGGAGACTTAGGCCAAATACTTGTGTGTCCCTGCTTGAACACATTTGTTCTGCCCTAGTGCATCTGAAGAAGGTAAGAGAGATTTTATGCCTGTTAAAGTAGCCTGGATGGATAATTACCTCCTATATGTGCTCCAGAAAAATAAACAGTGGCCATATGATCACTGTAAATGTCCTTTGTGACACTGACATTCCCATAACAATTTTTTTTCTTTTTTTTCCGAGCCCAGTGAACGCTTCATGTTGATGAGTTTTAAAAATTATTAGGAAAGACTTGGCAGTCACTCTTCCCGCTTTGTAGAGAGAGTCTCCTTGAGACAAAATGACCTTTCTGTTTTTCAGAGCCTTTTGAAGATTTTTCAGCATAATTTGAGTTGATAAAGATCTTTGCATCACATATTTGGCAAGGGGATGACTGTTTCTTTGTCCAACAGTAACCTTCCTTCTCTACTCATTATCTCTAGTGAGGGCTGTTTTAATTGAAGTCATCCCTTCTGAAAGATCTCTCCAATGCAGTTCGTTATTGATTTTGAAAGATCTGACCTGTTAAAATTTCCTTGCCAATGAGTTAACCTTCTTCCCTGAAGGTGAACTGAAATAGAGAATGACATTTCTAATTTCCTAAGTGATATAGCCAAAGGAGCTGTGCTAAAGTGGTATAATGTTAGCTCAGTCTTTTAAAAGGATTTGTTGTTTAGCATGGTAAGACTTCTTGGACTGTGCAACAATAGCTTTCCACTCAGGTGCTACTGCCTTCTGGAATGGCTTTTAATTGAATATTATTATATCACAAGGAGACATTCTTGGGTTTGTTTCTCTTTCTTAAAGTTCTGTTGTAAGTTACACGTGGAACTCAGGTCTAATGGATCATTAACAAAATTGAAGAATACGAAGAAAACTCTTCAGCTGCCTAGAAATTTGATTGACCTGATATCACAGCATCATTTCAGCAGTTTCAATGACCTGGACTCCACAGACTTGTTTTTTAAAAAAAAAAGAAAATTCCTAATTCTACTTGCAGTGGCTTCATGATAGGTACTCTGACAGTGTCCTAAAATTTCTAGTAGTATGACTGATTAAAAATGATCATACCCTGGTTCAGATATATAAATCTCTCTCAATACTTTTCTCCTTTAAATCAGACTTGCACAAGGACCGTTCCTTCACCATGTAGAAAATGAATTTATGTTTATCTAATACTTTGGAGTACTGGGAGGAAGAGTTTTAAAAATGGACATAAGTATGCATTGTTCAATGCAGCTTAAACAATGAGATATAAAACCTGTGGCAATTCACAGAATGCATTATAAGGGTTTCTCAATGTATAATTTCAAATCTTTTCTGCCATTTTGTATCTGTCACATTTCTTTCTCTGCTCAGCTGGAGTTAATAATTGTAAAAATATTTAGAAATTCACTTCTAATGTAGTTAATATTTAATGAAGTGTGAACCCATGTTACACATTTAAGTTTATGGGAATTGTCTATTAGATAAATTTTTAAATTCCGTGGATTATTTTCATAACAAATAGTTCTTCCTGTCAGTTTTCTGATGCAGAATCTGCGGCGTGGAATTAAACAGCTATTTCTAGAATGGTAGACTTTATTGGAAGTTCTATAATTCATGTACTCCAAACCTTAACAAATAACATTTTCTTACTATCTACTTTCTGGAAATGTCTACTTTAAAATTTATAATGTCTTTTAGTCTTCATATAGCAGTTTAAACTTTGGCATAGTGAAGTTCGAGATTTAAGAGATTCTGGAAAATACATAACCAAATATTGCCTTTGTGACTTTTGTGCTTCATTTTGATATGTGTATTTCACAGAATTACAGAACAGATGAGGTTGGAAGGCACCAATGGAGGTCACCTTGTCCAAAGCCCCTGCTCAAGCAGGGCTACCTAGAGTCCAGAACTGTGTCCAGGTAGCTTTTGAACATCTCCAAGGATGGAAACTCCATGTTGTCTCTGGGCAACCTGATTCAGTGCTCAGTCACCCTCAAAATCAAAATGTGTTTCCTGACTATCGTGGCGACTAAGTGGCAATTAAGCCCCACACAGCTTATTCACTTTTGCTGTTGAGATGGGGGAGAGAATTGGAAGGATAAAAGTGAGAAAACTCATGGGTTGAGATAAAAACAGTTTAATAGGTAAAACAAAAGCTGCGTGGACAAGCAGAGCAAGACAAGGAATTCATTTCTTCCCATGGACAAGCAGATGTTCAGCCATTTCCAGGAGAGCAGGGCTCCATCATGCATAATGGTTACTTGGGAAGACAAATGTCATCATTCTGAACATTCCTCCTTTCCTGCCCCCAGCGTTATATCATAGGATCCTAGAATATCCTGAGCTGGAAGGGGCCCACAGGAATCATCGAAGTCCAACTCCTAATGATGACCATGACACTATATGATATGGAATGTCCCTTGAGTCACCTGGGGTTAGATGTCCCAGCTATCTTCCCTTTCAACACCACGTGCATCCCTGGTCTCTTTGCTGATGGGGCTGTGTAAGGAGCAGAAAAGGCCTTGGCTCTGTATAAGCACTACTCAGCAATAACAAAAACATCTCGTATTATCAGTGCTGTTTTCATCACAGATCCAAAACGTAGCCCCATGCGAACTACTATGAACTATGAAGAAAATTAACACTACCCTATCCAAAACCTGCTCTCTAGTGTTCAGGGGAACCTCCTGTGTTTCAGGTTGTGCCCACTGCCTCTGGTCCTGTCACTGGGAACCACTGAAAAGAGCTTGGCTCCATTCTCTTTTTACCTTCCCATCAGGTATTTTTCTTGTATTTTGTAGAACATATAATATTGCCAAGTCTTATCTCAGCAGTTAAGTTATTGCTGACAATGAGAATTTGTCAACAGTCAAGGCCAGATTTAAACCATTCTTTTTTGAGTATAATAGGTGCCTTTAAATATCCTCTAGTAATGTGAATTTTAATTACTTTAGCATTTGCCTGTCTTTCACAGAAGTATACTCGGTAGAGGAAGTATTATGTGGTTTATTATCTTTACTGGATGAGCTTTTAGAAATGTGTCTGGCTTTCTGAAAGAGCAGAAACCAAAGGTTTATTTCCTTCCTCCCTCACCCTACTTATTTTAATAGCTGTTATAATCCCACCTGCCTACCATGTTTTACTTTATGCTAAACTCTCTAGAAAAATTTTTCTTTTCTGTAGAAGTTTTCTTTTATCTCCACAGGAATTCTGTCAGACCTAAATGTGGTCAAAATTTCTTTTACAAAATTTCTATTTTTTTTTTTTTTCAAAAATTAAGCCTAAAAGAATTGTTTTGGTAAATATCTGATTACTACAACATGGTACATATTCTGTCATATTTTCCTTTCTAGTGACTTTATAATGTCTAGTGAAATCAAAGGTTTGCAGGTTTCTTGAAGGCTAAATGAGAATATTTAGAACAGGAAAATAGTAGTGACAAATATAGTATTGGAGGTGTATTCAATGACATTCCTCACTGCTGCACTTTAATGCTTTAGCACAGTTTTCAAAGACCAGCAAGTTATTAGAAAAGACAAAAATTCATTTCTTATGTTTGCCTTTCTGGAGAGAAACATGCAGTTTGCCCTGATACCATGTTCCTTCCTCAGCTCTGTAGCTTCATGTTTAAGGTCCTCTAATACATTCTCCATCTCTCACCTTCTCTTAACTGGGAGGTTTGCCAAAGTAATAATCAAATAAATCCTTCCAAATCTACAGCAGGTTTAAGGTGATGCTAAAGAAAAACGTTATTTGCCAAGAAAAAAAAAGAGTAAAAGAGGTGGTGTTTCCTAGTAGCATCTGCTAAAAGATTCTGCTGTTACTTATGAAATAACCTGTGTGAAGTAACTATAAATCAAAGGTAGTACTAGCAGTGGAAAGGTACATGGGTTTTGTGCTAGGATGGAAGACTAAAGCCAGGGGTTGGTTACTGTGTTTCTTTCTCTGTTTCTTAGATGGGTGAGAGGAATTTTAAGAAATTTCTGATATGAGCATTTTCCTGTGATGCACTCCTTAAAACACCTGTGTACTTTTAATTGTTCTGTAATAGTGATTTGTTATATTTTTAAAAGGATATCTTGAGTTCTTGCGATAGATCATTGTGGTAATATCAGATCAAGTTTGTGTATTTTTAAGCGGAAGTCCCTGCTGTGGTTAATGGTGAGTTCTGTTTAACAGCCAAAATTATTATATAGTCTGAGATACTGAAATAACTGCCTATGCTAATATTTCATGGAAGTTATTACTTATTTCTAAAACAAAAATTGAAAAAAAGTATTTACACAGAAGGGTTTGTTAGATGTATTTCCAGCATTACAAAAATAGACAAATCCACTTATTTTTATACAGTTTTGCAACATATTTGCCAGATGGAAATATGTGATAAAGTAATAATCACTTTCTTGAGTTAATTAATTCTGCCAATTGTATCTGTTATGAAAATGATTTATTACACAGCACTCAGATTAAGACATTGCTTATTTTGCATACGTTGCAGTGACAAGTATCATATGGTCCTAATAAAATTTCTTAGAAACTTATAGAGATCTATGCTTGTCTGATACACAGTGGCACCTGTATTTTGAATACATCCACATGGCTTAGTTGTCTTTCCTTCCCATAGTTTTAAGTACGATGCCTATATAATGAATGCACCACAGTCTTAGGGGAAAGTTGCCATTTAAAACTGGAAATGGGTTTCAAAGGAATTTAGCAAAATGAAGATGATGAATAATAAATGAACAGAGGATATGCTTGGGAGAATGTAACTCAGCAAGACATAAAGTTTTAGTGCACTTCAAAAGAGTTATGACTGGATTGTTATTTCAGCCCAACACAGAGGCAATTTAAGTAATGAAATATTTAAAGGTAAATAAATATAAATATATAAATTTGACCCTTTGCATAGTGTTCTCTACTTAGAAGATGCAATTTCATTAAACTTTCTTTGCTCCAATGAATTAGAAGAAAGCCAAAAGGATGACAAGTTCATTACGTTATCTAAGTGATATTCATTAAGTTCAGGTCTGCTATTTTATTTCATTCTATTAGTGGCAAAGAAAACTATAAAGAATCCAGAGATATGAGAAATCTTCCTATTTGATCCTTGAATATCTATTTTAGCTCTCTTGTGACCAAAGAGTCAGAGGGAAGACACAGATGAGAAGTATGCATGCTGTGCTCTATGAATAAGATTTCTGTCAAGACTAAGAAAAAGTGGCAGTTTATCATCTGGGCTTCTTGCTTTTTTATTAAAATGCACCTTTCAACACAACTAGGATTTAGGGCAAAACTCAAGGGAAAGATATTGAGTAAACAGTGTGCTTCCAGAGAGAAAATGACCGAACAGGTATTCTTACTGCTGTTTACTTCTTGCTCACAGTTTTTCATCAATACCTCTAAAGGGGCTTTTAAAATTGGTATTGTCCTTGCCTTATGCAGAAGAAGCTGAAATGCATGGAAACAGAAATGGTGTACGTAGATCCTGCAGGCTAGCACTAGGACTGAGAGCAGAACTTAAATTTCTGACTTCTTGCAACTGCGTTGTAGAGATCTCTTATAAACAACTTCCTGCTGTCTGACATTATACCTCGTAGGAAATCTGACCCTTTAAATAAGTCAGTGCACAAAGATACTACATTTAATTTCTGATTTCTGGTTCTAGTAGCCTTGTTGAAAAGCTGTAGCCAGTTTCTGAAGAGCTGTAGCAGTGAATTTCTTCATGTCTCAGTGAAGGAGGTTTTTGACTTGTTTGCCCTTGGCTAATGTAAGCAGAGAGTGGGATTACAAACCGCTGGGCTGGCACAAGTGTGATGGGCCGTGTTGACGGATGTACCCTGTGGTTGTGGCAGCCTCACAACTAGCACTTCTGGCCATCAGCACCACAGCAGGAGGCTGCGATGAACAAGGAGAAGAAATCAAAAGGCAGAAAATGAGACAGAGGCAGAAAAATAAAATCATTCACTTGCTCTTGATGAAAACTGAAACAGAAATATTTTGTCTTCTCTTTTTAATGTATCAGTCTGTATGTACTGAGGAAAATTACATTTAAAAAACTGAATTGCAAAATTATTCATGAGAGAAACAAAAGGGATCTATTTAAAGTCTCTGTTACCTGTTCTGTATCACTAATTACCATTAGATTACGAGACATACATAGAAATAAACTCTTGTAATGCTACCAAGAAATTGTTGCTGTAACACATGCTGATGCCCAAGTGTCATGACAAGGGCTAGTGGTAGTTTTTTTCAATAGATCCAGTTGGGATTCACTCTGATGAAAAGTGGAAGGCAAGGCTCAGTTGTTTAAATTAGTGCAAAAATCTGCATTTCCCGTATGGTCACAGAAAACAGTACTAACAATGAGATTTTCAGGTTACGTGCGGTGTTATATCAGAAGTGTTTCGGTTAAAATTTGCTTTGAGATTTGTGAGTAAATTGAATATATAATACTGATGAGAAGAAAAATGTGACTCTTCATTCAAAACCGAGGAGAAAACCTCATTTTAACCTATACAAATCAAACCCTCCCCTTTAACAGGCATTGGGTCCTGTTTTCTCAACAACCTATCTCTTAAAATCAGATTCTGACAGAAACAGAGCTGTAAAAATATACAGGGACAGAAATGAGAATAATTTGTTGTGATGTTTTTTGTTACACATGTTATTATAGAACTTTCATTATAAATTATAATATTTACTCATTATTAGTCTGAATAATAATTTGGAGTAACTGCTATTTTCATAGATTTACTTGTAATTGGCTCTGCCGTTCATGGGAGTGGTTTTTGTTTTGTTTTTCCTTGCCTACTGCATTAAAAAAATAGGTTCATGCCATGTGTTTTCTATCATTGCATTTCTGATATTTCTCTACATTTCTATTGTTACATTCTGGTAGCATCAGAAAAAGAACAATCAATTTAGGAGTTTCTAGTATGATTTCTAAAACTGATCTTTAGAAGGTGGTTGAAGAATGCATGGATGTTCTTTATATGATGCCTATTTATAAGTATTTGTTATATGAAAAGGTTTGTACCAGCATGTCTGCTATGGTGTGTGATCTGGAACTGGTGGGAAGCCGTCAGAGTACTGGGAAAGACATCATATATGCTCACTACATTTTTATACCTTCTTCAAGTCTCTGTTCTTTGTTGCTGTAAGACATGGATACTGGGATAGGCAGGTCTTTGGTCTGACTCGGTATGTCTGTCTCACAGGGGACATGCAGAGCAACTTTCAACTTTTCTTTTGGGTAATCAGAAGAAAGCCAAAACGGCCATGTGGGAGAGATACAAGCAAAGGGTAATAAAACCTTTCATCCAACTTACAAAGCCCGCAAGAGTGTTTGCTATGTATGAGAATCATCATTTTGTCAGAAGAGCGTTATCTGGCTTTTCAGCCAGCACTGTGACTAGAGAGGCAACATGAGGAGAGCAGTGTGAGGAGTATGTTAGTCTGGTTTAACACCACCTCTAATGAAACTAAGAAATGTTCATGAATCAGCTTCATATGTAAACAGACTATGGGCTAGAAGAAACTGTATTCAGTATCTTACAATATCAGAAGTATTTATTAAAATATGCCTAGAAGCTCAAAGCAATGTAATTGCTTTGTAGAACATAGAAGCTATATTTCTCTTTAAAGCATGCTGCTTCAATTAAATATTCCTTTTGTGTATTCATTTAATATTCATTTTGTCTTCTACTGCTATTCTTTGTAAAGGAAAAATGAACAGTGAGAGGAATTTATGCTAAAAAGAAAGTTTTGGGTGAAGAACTGTTTTAAAACTGAGTAATGTTTTGAGAATTAGCTGAATAATTATAATAATAATTATAATTAATAATAAAATAATAATTATTATTATTATTATAAACCTAAAGGAAAGGGCTTTATTCCAGGTGATAACAACATCACAAAGCCAAATAGTTCTGCACTGTGAGCTGTCAACCTTTCATGTTTGTGCATGTGCCAGTACATACCTCATATTAATATGTTGCACCACTACTGGAAGCTGGAGGCTCTCGATAGTTTTGGTGCAGATAGCGATTTTCAAGATCTTATGCCACTGTACAGTCAAATTACTTCAGAAAGAAATGTGGTATGAAAAGTGTAGACTCTGGTGCAGTTTCTTTAAAAAATTGAATCTGCACAGCCAGGGCAACAAAATAAATATTAAACAGTCACAAATATAAGAATGTTGAGAACGTGGTTGAGTGGTTTCTTTTTCAGTTTGGTTTGGTGTTGGGTTTTTTTGTTTGTCTGGGTTTTGTGGTTTTGGAGTTTTTTTTGTTTGTTTTTTTGGGGGGTGTGTTTTGGTTTTTTTCAAATAGGCATTAAATTAGGTTCTTGGACCTGGCTGTCTGGGGGGAATGAAGAACTAGCATTATATTTCAAAGAAGAGAAGAATTTTGAGACCATTTTATCTCTCTATGGTTTTTATTTGGGGGGTTTTTGTGCTTAAGAAATACATACTTTTTTACCCTCTCGATGTTTATATCAAAGGGAAAAAAGTCGATATCTATTATAGTTGTCAAAATATTAAGGCACAGAGAAAAGCACAAAGCAGACAAATAACCTCTCTACCAAGTGATGTTAAAACTTCCATGAGTTACAACACAAGAAGCCACTGCATCAACAATGGCAGAGCATGTTAAATTCAAATTTTTTTTTTATGGAATACACAACCTTATCTTAGATTCACTAGTTTTCTAATATACAAAATTTATTTTCCTCCTTGCTGAAGGAAAATAAATAATATCTGGTTCCAGTAATTGTGAGTATGACAGTGCTGTTAAGGAAACACTGAATAAGCGTTCTGCTTTTTGTGATGTCACTGTCAGAATTTAAACTGTTATGGTTACTCTTAGCTCATTTCATGTGTGTAACATTCAAGATTTTAATAAAAATTTGAAAACAGATGCATAATGTTAATTACCATACAATGAATATATTCAATGTGAATATATTTTCCTAATGGATATTAAATAGGGGAAAAAATAAAAAGATCCATGTTTTATTAAGTGCCTTAATAATTAAGTGCACACCTAGAAAGATAACTAAGTGGCTGATTTTTATATACTTTGGTTTGCCTTTATCCCATTGTTTGAAAGTGTGCTCTGGAAAGCTGGGGAAACAATGCGCAATTTATAAATTAGATTAATTTACATTACTTTTTAATGGTAATGTTTTATATTTCGTTGTTAATTTGAGAAATTTCAACAACTTGTTCTTCAGATTCTGAAATTCTTTGAACTGTGCCATGGCTTACACTCTCCCTTATACTATTAGGAAATAAAAAAATTGATCTAAGAACCAAATAATTTGTAGGCCTATTTGGTTCTCCATTATATTCCTCTGAAACACAGGTTATGTTTTGTGATGTTGAGAATATTTTCCTTTTTTTATCTCTTTTCTATATCCCAAATTCATTTTCTTTGATGTAGACACTGCCTTGCATGTTCTTTTCAACCTCTGCAGGAGGAGCCAAGAAAGACAAAAGCATTAAATAGAAACGACAGTCAAGGTGATCCGTAGCACTCCTAGAGGGGAGAATTTGCTGGCAAAGAGAGCAGACAGCCAGTCCTACAGCACCCAGGGAGTCCTGCCATGGGTGGGAAAGTTGTGAAAATAAAGGTTTTGTCTTTACTTTCTTGACACTCCTAGTAGTATAAATTACAGAACCTGTCTCTCCAAATGAGGCCAGCTCGTTTTGTTGGCACCATGCCAGATTCTGTATTTAAAAAAAGAAAAAAAAAGTGTCAATAATTTATCTAGAATTACAACATTTTTCTGTACTACTTTTTACAGGTAATGTGTCTGTATCAGTGAGACTCAGTTCCCTGTTTAGATTTTCACAATTAACTACTACCTCTGATAAAAATACTTTGTTGTAGCAGCAGTTGTTTTTCCTTTGTCACTGCAATTGTGGAAAGCAAATACAGATTATACGGGTATACTGTACCAAGTTACAGATATGCTTATCATATCTGAATTTAGCCAAGCGGATCTGCAAGTGATTTCAGCAACAGCTCTGAGGCTTTTGTATTCTTGGTGACCTGCTGTTCACCCAGCTCCTTGACCAGCTCTGCTATCAAGAGCTGCAGTTTGCGTTCACTGTCATCTCCTGAGTTCTTCAAATACTTACTTATCTCTGTCTTTTTGACCTCTCTCGAGATTTACTGCTTAGGCTTGAACTGTATCTTGTAATACTCATGTCCTTCTACTCTCAGCCCTGTATCACCCAGTTAACCTTCTTGGCCCTCATCATAATCTTTTCATAATACAAAGAAATTTGAAGTCTCCAATACTGGGCAAGGTTATCTTGTTTCTGAACTTAGAAAAAGTAGATTTCTGCTAATCAGTCTCTCAATAGTCTATTTAAATACAATCCTTTCAAAATACTGAAAACTAAGCTGCTCATTGTCTTGCGCAGTCTGAATCTCTCTTCCTGGCGTTAAACTGTTAATGCTACTTATAGGCACCAAACCAGTAACACAAAACTAGTCAAAACCAGTTCTCATGGAAAGTATGGCAAAATTCAAATGAAATCAGTGGTGCATTTTTTAAAAATGGGAGTAATGTCTTGCTCTATGCTTTAAGATGTGTTTGGAGTTTTATGTTTAGGGATACTTGGGGGATTGTTTTGTCTTTGTTATTTGTATGAGGAGAAAAGCTTAAGGGATTTTCACATAGCCTTATTTGCCCTGGATCAAAGTTGAAAGTAAGTTCTTTCTTTTTCAAACAGTGATAATTTTAATACCTGAAACAATATTAAAATATACAATACTAAATACTACTTTAGCTTACTTTGTTCTCAGCTGCAAAACTGTCAGTGCATTAGTGGAGGTTTAGTCTTCATTTTTTTAAGTCCATTGTGGTCAGTCTCTGAAATTTCAGAATAAACCTGCAGTAATGGTTAATTCACTTATGTTCCTGCTCCTTAAAAAACCCTAAATGTTAATCCTCCAGAAGCTTAGACTGAATCTTAATGTTGTATTTTACAATAATCTCTTTAGAAGACAAAGAATTACAAATGACATTTTAAACTTGCTAAGACTTCAGTGACAACTCTCAACACTAACAGGAAGCAAGCTTCCTATTTATTTCTATAATTACCATTTGTAATGTGCTGATTATTAAGAGTGGATAAATGATAGTATTTTCATGAAACAAGTTGAGCTCGCTACAGGCAAACTTTGTTCATCTAAGTATCTTTAAAAAAAAAAATTGAAAGAAAAGCTACTTTGCATTCACAACAGCAGGCTTTTTTCCCCAGTGTGGAATGGTTTGAGTGCACATAGATCCTATTGGTAAGGCATAACTGGATACAGCAGGGAGTGCAGAGTGTCTGTTTGGAGACTGTTTCAATGGGAGAGAACCTAAAGAATATTCATAAAGAGCAAATTAAAATATCATATGAGGCCTTCATTAGGCTTGACAGCTTTTCTAAATACATTCTTGTCGTTACTAGTGTTTAACATCAGCTGAGGATTTGTGAAAGAGCAGCCAGCCACCCACTACGTCCTGCAGCCTTTAAGTTATGGTGGTGGGTGAGACTTTACATTGTCTTCTGCTGATCTCTTTCATTCTGAGTTGCATATGTGTGCTACATTAGTTTCTGTGATATTAATTTTACCCCAAAATTTCACTTTTACAAATACAGTGGTAAGTATATTATGTATGATAATGATATAATACATAAGAGCATGTTGCAAGTGATCTCTAAGTGGTTTTTTCATACTTCTGAGGATCATTTGAAGCCTGTACAGTCACTATTTTTTCATCATTTATCTTCAGTAAGGTGTTGACCAACAGGCAAAGAAATATTGTAAGGGTGTGCTGGGTGATTTCTCTTCTATCTGTTACAATGAGAAAAAAAAATGACAGTGGATTAGGAATACTTTAGGATTTATTTCCTTTTTTTGAGGGGTTATTTGGTAAAGTCACAAAGCCCCTTTACTCAGTTGAGAGATATTTATTTTCCTTTTTTTCTGTGATTATTTTTAAATGAAAACCATGTCTTGTGTTGATGCTTTCAATGTGTTTGGGGCCTCTTAAATTAGAAGTGCATTACTGTAGACTCTTGAAAAATAGGAGAAAGAGATGGGTAACTAAAGAAAATTGGAGAGGAGTTTCTCTCTCTGTTTGTGAGGTCCACATAAAGAATGTATGGCAACAATGTTCCTCAGCAAGTGCTTGAGGTTAAAAACAGTGACTTGTGATCCTACAAGGAAATGTGGATAATTTAACTGAAGATTTTAATGTGTGCAACTGAAAGATGACAGAAATATTGGTTAATGTAGATGCCAGAAATTGTTTGTAAAAGAAAAGAAATAATTGATATTTCTCAGAATAATTTTGGTCAAAACAAGTGTCTGTTCATATAACTAGAAATATATCAAATTATATTATTTTATTCTTTAAAAACTAAAGAAAAAACACAATGGAAATTCCTCTTCTCCACCTTCAATAAGACAAATGAGTTAATGAAACTGATGAAATTACTGAGTAGGTATTTTGAAATTAATTCACTGGGAGTTAACTTGAAACTCTTATTTTAAAGGAGCACTGAGTGTGGACGTGTTAGGGTTTGGATTTTTTTCCTTTATTTTTTTTATTTTTCTCTATGTTCCCTAACCTCAAAGAGAAATGTAGCTAGTTGTGAAGAATGGTACCAATTACAGTTTTTTTGTTCCTGCACATATTAAAGTATATGTTAAAAAACAAATATTCACCACTGATTCTACCGCAAAGGTGTACAGAAAAGTTCTTTTGGATTTATGTTTAAAGTTTTTCAGGTTAAATGCAGCTCAAAGAACTTTTTTCTTTTTTTTTTGTATGTGTTCTTAATGTGACATTTTTTAAAAAAATAGTTCATGGAGCCATTTATGAAGAGGGGGGAGATAGCATAGGAAAGGGAGAAAGTCTGAGCAAGTGGAGGGTATGGCAGAGAGTAGGTGGCCGGACTGCAAGGCCAAAGGGATTTCTGGAGATACAGGACAGTTTGCTGCAATTTAAATTCACTGGTAGGGAGACACAGAGGCTTAGAGGGCAGGGAAGATATCTATCTCTATATATGTAGAGAGACAGATAGATATAGATAAATGGATATAATTATTTTTTTGTTTGTTTTTTTCCTGCCTTTTTATTCAGCTTTTTTTCTTTAACGCCTCCTCCCTCCACAAGTTTTAACTTTCTGTGCAAATAAATTTTGATTTGGTCAAGTGTGGAAGTACTTTAGTTTTTTGAGGAAGCTCACTAAGGACAAAACCTAAACAGATCCCTACCCCAAAGCTGTGGTTCACTTTAGACCTTGTCATAGTCATATAAAGAAGTGTGCAATAAAATTAAAATTTATGCTTTTGGTGTACTTGCAGTCTCGGTCTCTAAATGGGTTATTTTGTATTTAAACTTAAAAAATCAACCTAATGTAGATAAAAAGGAAGGTCAGATACATCGCTTAGAGTTTTGTGTCAACATGCACCTGAACATAGTTTTTTGTCCATGTAAATACGGTTTGTTGGTACTCACTGGTAATGCTTTTATAAAATGGCTTGCTACTTCACAGTAGAAGCAAAATAATGTAATTTACCACATGAGCTTATCTGTGCACCTCATAATTATTTTGTATTCAGTTCTATAAACAACATATTTATAATCTAATGAAAGAGCTTTTTTTCACCCAGTTTTCACAGTCACATGCAGACTTTTTGTTCAAGTTGCCAAAGGCAGCATTTATTGCATTGAGGCTGAGATTTTTAACATTTGCATTAGTAGAAACCTGCCCAAGAGTTGGATTGAAGATACTTTGATGACAAGCACAATTTTTAGGTACGATGTATTTCTTGGATTAAAATTGATGACTATAAATTTGATAGAATCCCAAATGAGCAAAATTTTCATCTGGATTAAAGACCTGGTCTTTAAAAAGAGGGATTTCTTCACTGAACACACAAGGTGTAGTGATCTGGTAAGACAGTAATTTGAAGTTTGCAAGATAAAAATTTAGCTTTATTTCAATCACAATTATTTTTTGTATCTCTGCTGTAGTTGAAGATTTTCTGCAGCCTATATTCTTTGAAAATTGTCAAGTGTTCAAAGCAGTGTTCTGAAGAAATTATATCTCTCAACTCAGTGAAAATACCTAATTAAATTAAATACAATAATGATTATGTAATTCATGGAAGGCTGGTTAGAGATAAAGTAGTACAATCTTGCTGAAATGAAAGCTGAAATATATTTGTATTTAATATACGTTCATTTTTCTGGATAGCTAGCTGAATCTTGGAAACCATAATTCAGACTTAAGTATGACAGAGTTTCCATAGGCTGAGTCTGCCAGCTGGCATTGCTATTTAGTGTACATGTTTAGGGTTTTAGAACTAAAATAAACTGTTCAGGGACAGTGTCCATTTAAAAAAGAAACAATGAGGAGCAAGAGGCTAAGTGTATGACCTATTATCAGGCCATTCCCAAACTGGTACCCAAGTACAGATGAAAATTGTGTTGAAGTCAATGAGAGTTTTAAAGCTCATGGGAATCAGTAATAAGATGTGGCTTCATACTCCTCCCAGTCATTCAATAAGAACATGTAAATAATTTGTATCTTTCTTAGTTCATTTACTTATTCTTGTGCAGTACTAAAATTATGCTGTTAACCTGCTTTGGAAATAGCAGAGGCTCAGCCCAGCTTTACTCACACAAATAGTCTTGTTACTGGGGTGAGTCAGATGAATGAGGATTGTGTGGCCTGGCCCCAGTTTCTTCATAGAACATGAGCACTCCTTAGTCAAAGAAAATGTCTTCTGTGTGATTAAGTGTCTGCAGATAGACGGATTTTCTTTGATAAATGGTTACAGGGGTTTTTCTGAGCTGTTTGTTCTGTTGCTCTTACATAGTTAGTGCACAATGTGTATGAGTGGAGCTCGTAAAAAACCTCAAAAATGCAAGGTTTTTTTACCCTCTGATTTGTGGATTTCGTGAGTTGAACTGGATGAATATTACAGTTTTAATAATGGAAAAAACAACTATATCAGCTTTCAAGGATGTAGGTTTTATTGATTTCTGTTGATGTTTATTATAACAACATCTTGCATATTGAGTATTTATCATGGACCTTGGAGATTTAAAGACAACGGGTACAAGTTACTTCTAGGTATAACTTACTCCTGGGGATATTCTGATTGAGCACAAGAGGAAATGTTTTCACAATGAGAATAATCAGCAATTGGACTAATCTCCCCAGGGAAGTGGTGGATTCCTCAACATTGGACACTTTTAAGATTCAGCTGGACAGGGTACTGAGCTGTCTTGTCTAGACTGTGCTTTTGCCAAGTAAGGTTGGACCAGATGATCCTTGAGGTCCCTTCCAACCTAGTATTCTACGAGTCTGTGATTCAGTAACATCTGTTCTTTGGAGAGTTACCAGCTGGTATGTCTCTGTCTTCAAGAACTTATTCTGTTCTATAATAATATCACAGATTGTGTGGAACAAACATTTCTAAGTGGCTTTTAATTTTTATTTTAGTTATAATAAAGACTAGAAATGGCCTACTTGGATTACCAGTATTTTTCAAAATGTATTGTGGTGGTGATCTCATTTTGTATACAATACAGAAGGAAGAGAATATGATATTAACTGGCATCCGGGTATAAAGTGTAGTGCAGTAGAAACACAAAGCAAAATCAAAACAGTCCAGGAAGGGGTATTCAAGCAGGTGAGAGAGATCAGATTCATGCCTTGGAGGGGAGAGCCTTGCCTTCTGTCTTAGTAGTCAAAACCAGGTGATGAATTCATGGTTTCTCAGTTCTTAGTTCTCTAATGTGATTAATTCCTGCATATGTTCGAGAAAATAAATATTCTCTTTGTCTAGGATAAAAACTGAAATGTATCCATAATCATAAAAATAGAAGTCATTCCATACTTGTGTTTTTCAAATTTGAGTTTCTCCAAGAACGAAATTCTTAGAGATACAGTAAATGCTGTGAGCTTGCTTTTGCACTATGCCAGAAAAATAATTTTAGTGTGCAACGTAAGCATCTTTTCTTGTTTTTCAGGTCCATGGGGGAGATGCATGGGAGATGACTGCGGTCCGGGAGGCATCCAGACGCGAGCAGTGTGGTGTGCCCATGTGGAGGGCTGGACCACCCTGCCCACCAACTGCAAGCAGCCAGAGCGGCCGGACAACCAGCAGAGCTGTTTTCGGGTCTGCGACTGGCACAAGGAGCTGTACGACTGGCAGATTGGCAGCTGGAACCAGTGCCAGCCTGTCCTCTCCCGCAGCCACGAGAAGCCCCTGGAGTGCCTCAGAGGGGAGGAAGGGATCCAGACAAGGGACATCACCTGTATACAGAAGTCCAATGGGGTTCCAGCTGAGGATGTCATCTGCGAGTACTTTGAGCCAAAGCCCCGGCAAGAGCAGGCATGCCTTATCCCATGCCGGCAGGACTGCATCGTGGCCGAATTCTCCCCTTGGTCGGAATGCTCGAAGACCTGTGGCAACGGGCTTCAGCATCGAACTCGGCACGTTGTGGCTCCACCGCAGTTCGGTGGGTCTGCTTGTCCCAACCTCACTGAATTTCAGATCTGTCAGTCTAGCCCATGTGCTGTTGAAGAAAGCCTGTATAGTCTAAATGTGGGACCCTGGAGCTCCTGCTCGGTGCCCCATTCAAGACAAATAAGGCAAGCAAGGAAACGAGGGAAGAACAAAGACAAGGACAAGGACAGAGAAAAGGCAGTTCGAGATCCTGAGGCTCATGAGTTAATTAAGAAGAAGAGGAATCGTAACAGGCAGAATAGACAGGAGAACAAATATTGGGACATACAAATTGGGTACCAAACAAGGCAGGTCACATGTACTCACAGAAATGGGAAAACTGCTGCTCTGAGGTAATCACTATTTTGAATTTGCATATCTTAATTTTTATTTGTTTACAGTAAAACATGCATAAGTGGATTCTTCTACACAAGCCTGAATCTCAAAATGGGACTCACACTATTTCCACTTGAACATCCATCATCAAGCTCAAGTTTTTTCTGTGACAAAACATGCAAACTGTATTGGGGATCACACTAAGAATCCCATACATGTGCACTCTTAAACTGTCTTAGCCTCTAGCCTCTCTTTGTCTAAATAGATTTGCCCCAAAAGCTTGAAGATATTTCTCAAATGTCTGCTCTGTTTCGGTATGTTCAGGCAGGCGTTTGCTCTCTAACAAGTTGTGCATGTTTGGAAGAGCTGATGTTACTGCTTTTAAGGCTCTGGGCAAAAAACCTGGAAACTGGGCTGGTTCAGACTTACAGTAAAAGTAGAAAACAAGACAAAAAATGCTGCACAAGAAGGCAGTATCTACTCATTCCAGTATTTTTGTTTTGAAAGAGGAGAGTATGAAATATTGTTTGTCCTTCTTGATTCCTGTGGCAAAATTTCTGAAAGAGAGACTGTAAAACCTCTTGGTTTCTTCTATGTACCTCCTCTGTTTGTTTCTCATCTGCACCTTTATGCTGGTTATCTGCTTTTGGTCCCTCTCCCTCCTCTTCCCACCCCCCCCATCATTTTTATGTATGTACGTATTTATTTATTTATTTATTATTTTACTTTTCGGGAGTTTTGGCAATCACAGATGTTTTGATAATTCTTTGTACAGGCTTTTGGGTGCATTTCTGGAACCCTATTATCTTTTGTTTGTTTTATCTGGCATTCTCTTGCAAGCTTGTGTATTTCTTTCCTCCAGAATGTTTTTGTCCATCTCAAAAATCTTCTTTCAGTCTAATCTTCCCATCTTTGATGTGATTCTATTTCCTGACCCCTAGTTCAATGCCTGATTAATCAATTTTACCTTAGCTGTGAAATGACCATGATATCTTGCTGAATGAGGCTGACTCACATTGCTGCTATGTTAGTATTTACAAACTTTTTTAGGGTATTTTACTTCAGTTTTTGTTGTGCCAGTTAAACATTCTATCACAGAACCTGTAATTGCTTCAACCTTTTCTATCAAAACCCATATATTTTTTCATGTGTAGAAAACATTTTTCAAGTATATTCTTTTCAAGAGAGGATCCAGCAGTAAAATGGGAAAATGATGAGAGGTCCCTGGCTTAAGGGAAGAACTGAAAGGTTTGGGTTGTTCAGTTTGAAGGAGGATATATGGGTGAAGATGCAAAGTGTCTAGTGAATGTAAAAACCCATCACAAGGAAGAATGGAACAAGATATTCTCTCTATATAATATAGATGTATTAGAAAAGGAATAATGGACTAATCCCAGCAGTGCCAAATGAGGTTCAGCTTCTCAATACTGGGAATAGTGAGGCTCTGGAAAAAATTACCTGGGACATATGTGGCATCTCTATCTTCAAAGGTTTTTAATAGGCTAGACAGTGATATCGGGGATGACATACCTGAAGCAGCTCTTGATTATGGAAGAGGGACTGACTGCACAGTTTTTTTGCAGTCTCTTCTGATTCTGGTTTTCTTCAGTTCTTTAAGATTTTGATCCACACTTGGATGAATGTCTGCACAAAAAATCTCAAAATCAGTATGCTCAGCCAGGTGTTGGCTGCAGCACTGTCTCAGTGCTGGTACAAAAACAGATTGCCTTTACTCCTTTCTTTTCCAGCCTTACATCATGCAGCCCATACTGTGCCTAGACCAGGAACATCATTACTCTTTAAATACAGGGAGTAATTTATTAAACATCTGTTGCTATCAGAGAGCAGCCAGCCACTCTTTTTGAAAGTCCCTAAGTTTTCAAAAGGCTAAAAAATTTATTGAGAAAAAAAAAAGAAAGAGAAGAATGTCAGTCATGTGCTGAAGCTCTGATAAATGGTAAAAGAAAGTAAAAGTATAGTTGGAAGTCAATGGCATACTTTACTCATCATCTTTACACTCACTCTTGAATTCACTTACATCAGTAACGCTGTCTTAAGTTCAGATACCTCAGTGTATTATGCACATTTCAGCTTGGTGCAGGAAATGGATGAAACCCTCTTGCCTGAGGCAATGAAACAGTAGATAGTACAATGTAGGAGTAATTCTTCACAGAGGAGAAAATTATATAAGTGATGCAGTGGGCATTTTAATGTCGAATGGCTGAGATTTTATGTCGTAAATGCATGAAGGATTTCTAGCGGTCTTCATGTCAAGTTTAATATAGAACTTTTTTTTCAAGTTGCTTAGTATAAAGAAAATTTGGTTAAATGCTCGTGAGAAATTCTGGCACTGATAACTTAGTTTTCAGGTAGCTATGTATGTATATCACCTATATATCTATTTGCATCATTTGCACTGCACTCTTCACTAAGCTGTCAAATGCTTTATTGTATGAATGGCATTCCAGAATCTGAAACAATAGAATTATTTTTCTGTCCAGAGTGTCAATGCAGCTAGATCAAATGATTTTATAATCTCCATCTCATAGTAACTATGTTACTAAATAATATAGACAAGTAAGGTGATTGGAAAACCTGCCATTCTCATGTGAAATGCTTTTCAGCTTGAATAGTCCACTTTCAGTGAGTGTTGACTTCAGCAATCAGAAACAATCAGCCCCCTGGCAGCATGACTGAAATAAGAATAAAAACCCTCAGGTGAGTAATATTTTTTGCAGAGGTAGCAAAATTGGTATAGTATAAAAAGGGTTTTAAAACAGAATAAATTTCAGAAGGATGCTCCAGAGAAGATAGTTCTGTAATGCTGTCAGCAAAACTTCAAAAAAGGCAAATTCTCTTGACACATCAGCACACCAGGAATGGTAAAGAGAAGTGAAACAAGAAAATCAAAGTTTAATGTATTGCCGAGTGAAAAATAGATGGTCTCCCATGAATGATGAAATATTGGATTTTGTATTGCTCATTCTGCAATAATGTGTGTGCTACATGTCCTGTGTTTGCCTTATGTTCCCTTTACTCTGAAATTCTGGTGCACTGAAAATATTTTAAAAATAGATATGTTGGAAAAAAAAATAATTCAGAAATTTTTAAAGGTGGCTTATAGAATGACTGCTCCGGATAGCTAACAAAATCTGGACAGTGCTGCTGTTAAAGTAGTGGACAAAACTGATCCTCTGAAATGTTTCCTCTTTGGTGAAAGTGGAGTTTGCCAGAGGTCCCAAAGAGAGCTGTTCGACAGCAAACTGCCAATGTAGAAAAACGTAACACATATGTAAAAGTTTGTTTTATGTTGCAAATCTGTTTGCCCTTTTACAAGTTGTAATGATTATGCCTCATATTAAGACTATAATTTTCTATCGTAATATAGACTCTGGTTTCACTTTATTCTACTTTGCCAAATTATTATTATTGTGTCTCAAATGGTTCCTCATAATTATTTTCCTGAGCAGACTTCTGGGGAAAAGTTTAGCAAGAAGTGTTTGCCTGGTTTTGCCTGGTTTTGTACAAGTCTAAGAAGAAGTATTTGGAAAGACTGAAGCACAGACATTTATAAGTGTAGGAACATGGAACAGAACTAGAGTATCTTCTTGGCCTGTGTGTTTCTGTATTTAAGCAAAGATTTTGAAATCCACTGAGAAAGCACATCATGTTCCCCTGAAGCAGTTGTCCACGCAACTGTGTGGGGACAGCCTGTCACTGCTAAGAGTCATTTAGCTCAAATGGCTGGAAAGGGGGCCGTAGTTAAAGCAGTTCTACAAGCATATAACTGCCTCTTAAAGCAAAAAAATCCCAGGAATTTCTGCACTATTTCCTTTCTCTTTTTCCATCATTTGAATATGGCTTGTTTATCTTGCTTAGGCTGGGACCAAAACACTCCTGCCTGAATGGCAGGAGAAATGGAGGAGGCCAGGTAGGAAACCATCCCTGCCAGCTCTGGCCGTGGTCCTCAGAACTGGTTAATATTCTCTTGGCAGCATTACTGTAGTAGAGACCTGTTTGTGAAGCTGAACACCATTGATGACCTAAATGACCTGAAATGAGAATTCAAGAAAAAGCAGTGAAATTTTATATATATTCAGAACTTTTACTTCTTTGTTGGTAAATAACCTTATGCAATTATGATAGTGGAACATAATGGGGCGGCAGAAAAGAATCCAAAATTTTAGAAATGCTGACTAGTTCATGAGCAGATTGGTTTAGCCTCTTTGTGCATTTGATCATGGGATCATGTTTCATTTGTTTCACGTCTGTCCTTCTTAGAAAATAATTATTTATTTCTTTTCATCCTCCTCACTGATTCTGTGCATTCACAAAATATTTAGCAAATTATATCCACATCTTGTAACAAATTAAGCTCTCTTGGAAGTTTCTGTAATGGTCTTGTTGTAGTGCTTTACTAAATTTCAAGTTTGGCAGAGTTTGACCTTTTGTTTATTGTATTATAGTTAAGACATGAGATATGACAGTAATGCCAAAATTATGGAATTATCTTGCTGATTTTGGACATGTAGTTTGAAGATGCATAGTGCATAATTTTTCAATAGAAAAATTGCTTCATGCTTGCTTCAAGTAGACCTGTATCTGCTTAAAGTAGAGTCACTATATTCAATACTGACCACAGGTCTTAAGCTGGATACCCCAGGAACTAAGGAATTCAAGAATGGCCAATGGAGCAAGTGATACTCAAGATGTTTTGGCAGGACAAAAAAGAGAGAGAATCTGCTCCTCTAGAATGGCATTTTAGCTTTCTTTTCCTTTCCAGGTCCTGAAACCTCTCAACCCAATGCTTACCTTACAAATAACACAACAAATGTCACCATCCGTGGACTTTCATTCTTCTTATGAATTATAGACTGTGTGAAGGAGGAAGATAAAAAAAAACAAACCAAAACAGCATAAACCTGTTACTTTATTTTTGCCATTATTTGGTGAAGCAGACCGCTCTACATGCTGTCAGACAGCGAATAGAACAAAGATTCAGACGTATAGTACAGCAGCTCAGTTTGTTGGACCCTGTAATGTACTCCTCGCTTAGAAAAGATCTTGAGAGATTCTTTGTACTTCTCTGAGCATGTCCATGAGGCAACAGGCAGCAAGGGTGATGTGTATGAAGGTGGCAGTGGTTAAGGTAAAAAAAACTTCAAGGAGATGGGCTGTGGGAAGGAGAGGGAAATAGTAATGCAGAGAGGATGGGTTGTAGAGATGAAGGAGCATAAGCAACCTTTCGTTTGTTCATTGAGGACCAGGTGAAAGCATATATATCTGCATGTGCTTTTTATGTTAATAGAAAGGCAGCTCTGCAGATGTTTTTGTAGAGGAAGCCTGCAAGCTCACCACACTTTAAGGGTTTAGAAGCCATAAGTGATTCACTTACAGAACACCTGTAAATATCACATATTTGATAATGAACTACATACAGTCATCTTGATTCATTAACTTGGAATCACTTAGGGCACATGCTGTTAACAAATGGAGAATAGGAAAGAAGAAAAGTAATCTTGGAAGAAAAATCTCTTGATAACTAGAAACGGCAGGGTTAATTGTCAGGTGCATTGGGATAATAAAAATGTAAAATATTAGAGAAACAGGATGCAAACATACTGCTTTCCTACCATTTTCCACTGTGCCTTTAGAATTTCCATGAATTTGAAAGTCAGAAGCATCCTGTTGTTTTTTAATGTGACTTTGGTGGAGATAGTATTTTCTGTAGATATGCATAACATTATTCAGTGGGTGTTCCTTTCTATTCTAAATACCTGCTCCATCATCTTGCCGAGGCTGCTGTTTTGACAGCGGCTTGTCAGTATTGCTACACATTTGACATACCATGCCAAAATCTGGATTTAAGATGGAAACCTACACACTGCGCTGAATAATTGAAACATCAGCAATGAACAATTTCTTTTTCCACACCATATTTTAACTCCTTTCATACAGTGAACAGTTGTTCTGTCATTTAGATGTATGACATTCATATACTTCTGGGCAAAGCATCAAGATTGGATGCCTTTCTAGAATATGGTTTTTATTCAAATAAAAAAATCTTCCTTAGCAAAATGTAATAGCTTGTAATGTAATGAAGGTTGAACTGTGTGTTCTGATAATCCCTTGTGGCCATAAATCCTATGAGTGAATAAATGAATTCTATGAATGAATGTAATGTTGAATTTCTAGCCTTAATCTAGTAAGAGATTAAGATGCACGGTGGTAAATTGAATTAGGCACTGCGATCTTCAACGAATATTCTCCTGCACTGTACTTTTATGCATATTTTCTTCCTCATCAGATAATTTTAATGTTAATTGACTTCAATATGACTAAATAAATACATGTAAATCAAGAAGTATTTTTCTAAATTTTTGACTTCTTTATATTGGTATTATGTCATAATAAATATTCCCATAAGGAACAAACTGGAACATCTTCATTTTTTACATTTATTTTGTGCTGGGTTTTTTTTCTATTATATAACTACTAAGCATAGTCTAGGACGTAGAGTATACCCTTGATCAGCTTTATAAAATTATGGTATGGCTGCATGTGAGATGTGCATCCTCCTAGGACATACTGTCCCTCAAGGTGGGATTGCTCTGAGTAGGAAGTCACAAAGTTCTTCCCTTCCAGATCCTCAGAACAGCAGGTTTGAGTACTTTAGTGCCTAATTTTCGGTGGTGCCACTGAAAATAAAATGTGCAGCCTACCTCCTAATATTGACCAGTTTTTTCCAAATGTTGGAGACTGAGATTAAACCAGTGATACTGTCAAATCTAAACATCAATAAAGGGAACAAATGTAAAATAATACCTGAAACACAACTAATATTAGTAATATATTTTTCCAGTAATATATTTCTTTACATCATAACATCAATATCGCATATTTTTATTCACAAAGTTTGGCATTGTGTTTATTTTTTCTTTGCCAATAACTCCATGAAACTTGCTGTTGTTTTAGGTCAAAGTAAATGCTGATTAACGATATGTAACAAAAATTCCCACTGACAAAGAGAAATCCCTCCCAAAAGCTTTAGTAAGTCATCTACGTAGGCTCTTGCCAAATAACCTGCTCTACAATTTTAAAATTGTCTATAGCATGAAATGTGCATGTATGTCACTGTGTTACTGGACTGTGAAAGACAGCACCTCTAACTCAACCCTTCTGCTTTCTTTTCTCCTCAAACATTCATGGTGTCTGTGATAGCCCCACAGCAGCTGTTGTTGACGCTTGTTTGGGTGTAGTAGAACTTCTTTTTGCTTTGCCTGTATTAGCTCATATATTTTTTCTTGACACAGAAGTTGTATGTAATCTCTATCTTCTCCTGTAATGTAGAAAGCCTGAGGGGTTTTGTTTATTTCAAAACTGTTTTGGCTGTGCATCCTTGTTGGCAGAATTAGTTAAAGTCGTGAAAGGATCATGGGAAAATAGTCTTGTGAAAAGCACTTAGGTGGACAGTACTTGAATTGTAAATGAATAAAGTGGCCTCATTGTTTGTGTGATTATAACAGCCCATTATACAGGGAGGTACTAACAGTTTCTCAGAACAATGGACAATATGACCAATACTAAACAGTGCAGCTGTAGGGAAAATGAATCAGGACTATGTCATTTTTCACTAGGAAAAAGTACAGGCGCTGTATTTTTGCTAACTTCTTTAAAGAGACAAGTGTGTACCAACCATAAACTGAATGGATGATGAGACTTTGTGAATTGCATTTTTTATCTTCAAATTAGCTCATGAGGGTTATCTAACATCCAGATTTGACTCACCTTTTTATTATTCCTGCTGTCTAGTACCTGGAAATTAAACTTTTTAATTTGATTTTACTTAGGAGAAAAAGACCCTTTTTTTTCTTTATGCCAAGAATATCAGTCTCATTCACAATCCAGCTGTAGCTGTGATCCAAGAATGGCGATTTCATTATTTTGCTTTAGAGGTTAGCACATCCAACAGTATTGCTATATTTCCCCAGGCCTCCTGACTCAAGTGAGTGATTATTCAAAGTTGCCATAGAAAATTGCACACATGGATACATATATTTCAAAGGTTGATTTGACCTTCTGACCCAACCAGATTATTTCTGCCAAGTAGTTCTGCTGAGGGTGTGAGCATCTTTGCTGTGGGACTGTCTAGGGGTTGGCAGATTTCCCAGCAGTGTAAGCCTGAGCTTCTCTAGGATGTGATACTAATGAGTGGTGTGGTACAGGTTTTACCCCTTCCTTCACTGTAAGGTGACAGTTGTGAGAAGCAAATATGGTCTTTGGAAAGTGTTCCTTACAGCCTCTCATTTCTTGTAACAGTTTACTGAGATTCAAGCAAATTTAAGGCAGACTTCTCTCTACTGGGAAAAGTAAAATATGCTTGTATTCAAATCCTGCTTTAATTTCTTTTTTAATTGAGAATTCTTTGGGATTTGGGCCAATGTTCATTTATGCCTGTAGGTTGTCTTGCAAGGACTTTGTCCAGCTTAGTGGTTTGTTTTAGTGGGATTTACAATTGCCATTATTTTCAATCACAAATTTAGTTTCTGATTCTTTTCCAAAATCTTCCTCTAGCTTTAGTTTGCCCTTCAGTCAAAAATGGCAGCCTTAACAAGCCTGCTTCCGTGTATTTGTTTTTGTGTGTGTAATTTTGATTTTCAAGTGCTAAACTACTATGTAGTTTTGATGTTCTATAAGTAATTTGTTGCAGTTTTGAATCTTTCTCAGGATAAGTTTGTTTGGTCAAATGGGCTTGTAAGTCAATAGTTCTTGTCTTGTGGCTGGTGGGAAAGATTGAAGACCGTTTTGCTGATGGTATTCAATGACGTAATGTCTTGTGAGATTAAGAAGAATTCAAGAGAGACTCGTGATTTCTTATGAAGCAGCTGGTTGTAGGAGATGCCTGATGGTGTGCAGGATAGTCAAAGCTAGGAAATGGTTAAATTAATCTGCTCTGAGGGAGCACACTAGTGCCTTTTTTTCTTTTTTTTTAACTGCCTGATACCCTTTACTCTTCTTTCACAGTATTTAAATGAAGCCACATAAAAACCTGTTAAAGAATTTAGGATTTTCTTAAGTATGTTGATTGTGCTTTGATCTGAAACTTTCAGAATCAGCTCCCTTTTTCTGCTGAAATGCTGAACTGCCTTATATGATACTCAGTATGGGTTTCTTCTAGACAGTTACTTAGTTTTTGTTTATGTCTTCAATACCCTAAAGTTTTTAATTAATTCATTCAATCTTGTGGATTGAATAATAATTGGATTATATTGTTGGGGTTTTGCTTTGGAGAATACAAGCATAACTTCTGTTTTTTGCTGGAAATGAAGTAGCCTTCTTCAAAAATAAAAATAAAGTTTCTTCCCAAAAGGTACTGGGGTTGAAATCCCCAACAGACAGAACAGGTTGTGACTTCACAGCCCTTCCTGGCCATGAAGAGCATGTTATATCTAGTCACTGTGATACTATTTAGTATGAGAAAGTCAAAAGGAGGAAGAATGCCATTTTTCCCTAGGTTTTGTGTGTGGTGTCTTACAAAATAGATGTCTGTTGAGTGTCTCTTAATAATGTCAGCTGCACCAAGCTCTGATATGGAGGTGTCTGCTTTCTCTACCAGGGGCTGAGGGTAGGTCAGTCGTGCCAGGACTGGGCAGATGTGTAGCTGCACCTACAAAGTTTAGAGCTACAGAACCCAAGAGCCTGTGGACATAATCCACTACCACATAAAATAGTGATCCAGGATCAAAAGATCACAGTTTTCAATTTAAAAAATTGAAAAATTTCACTTCAGTCCCTTTCAGTCAAGCCCTAATCCATGGTTTTGTTTCTTGTGAATACCTAAAGTTTATGTTGGCATCAGTCTCCTGAACTGTAGCCATGTTATTCATTTCAGAACAATGGAAATCTCTGTGTGTAATCGAATGGAAAATCAGCTAGAGAAAAAATAAATATATCAGAATTCCAGGAGAAAGCATATAGTGAAAGCAAGGAATAATAGCTGTGAAAATTTCATTAACAAAAATCAAAGTGGAATATGGATAACAGGAAAACCAAAGCTGAATGCTGATAACACTGAAGGAATAGAGGCAAAATAATGCAGACAAAAGTTATTGAAGAGACTATTTGGCTTTCATAACCTTGTCTATTGGCTCCATTACTTTACAATATAGTCAAAACTTGTAAATAGCAGTTTTTGTTAAAGATCAGCACTTAGGTGAATTAATTGAATTTATTGTAAAAGACATAATCTTCATTGTTCAATTCTCCATTTCAGTTGCAAATCTCGCACTGATGCTCTATTACATTTGAACATGAAGAGCAGCTGTACGGGGAAAAGCACAAAATTGATCTTCAAAATGGTGTCTCCAACAGAGACAGTTGAGGAAAGAACTTAAGAAGTCTCTAAGCTCAAAAATGCCACAGAGAAAGTGAGTAGAGTATAGTTATGCAAGGCCTGAAGCCAGAAAATGAAATTAACTGAGCAGTTTTAAACCAAAAATAGCTACCTACAATTGTTGGTGAGTAATAAAGGTGTATAATGTGTTGTTTCTAAGATGATGTAGGTACCAAAATCTTATCTAGGTTCAGAAAGCATTTATAATAATTCATGGAGGAGAACTCTTTAAAGGGTTCTTCAGTGCAAAGATTCGGCTTGTCTTCAGGAAGTCTGTAAGCTGTAGCTGGCTGGAAAACCAGAGAGTATCTTGGGAGAGTCTGACCAAATACTTGTTGTCTTTCCATTTTTGCCCTCTTCTGCTACTGTCAAGGCAGGTTTCAGACTACATTAGTCTGAATTATTAGTTAGAACCCCTCAGCCGTTCTGATACTGCTGTTCATCTCTTCTCATTAACTCATCTTTGCAATTATGAGTCCAATATGATACGGAGGAAACTCCTGCAAAAGTAGAAAATCTCTTAGTTGTACAAGTAAGTTATGTATAGAGTATGCTCATGAAGTAAAGAGTCCTACTGCCTAATTTAAAACCTGTTTATTTTTGTTATTCATCCTGCATGAATTTAGAGATCATCCTACCCTCGAGCATTACCATGCATTTGGCTTTATGCATGCAGTATGCACAGCTTTATCTATTGCAAAAGATTAAAAGAAAAAAAATATTTTTTTTCCTAGTTGAATTTGTAGAGGAAGAAATTCCAATGGTTTCTTCCACAGATTTTCTATATAACTTAAAACACAAATTTTGAGACTGAGATTATAGACACTGATACGGGTCATTGGCATATAAAATTAAGTTTCCCTGATTTTTAAAAAATTGCAACAGTGTTTTTTACTCTAATAGAAATTTAGGATACCTCAGAAAGAATTTTTTTATCTCTTGACTAATCTAGTTTTATCACACCTTTTAAAGCTTATCTCTGATAGAAGAGAGTGCTTTCAGTTGCACAACTTGCTCCTTTGTACACACATACTATGGTCTAATTTGTTCTGGGCGTATGCCTCAACCTTTGTTCTCCATGTGTCTATAGCCTTAATTATCCCATGAATTACTTTGAAATCTCCAGGTGTAACCTTCCTATCCAAAGTGGTATTTCATTTTTATTTATTGCTGTAGGAGCAAAAATGAGGCTACAGAACGTGAGCAGACACAAATTGCTGACCACACATCTCCAAAAGAGGCTGAGAAGCAATTATATTCTGTATGTTGTCCTTTGAACCAGCACTGCCTTTTTCTATAGTTTTTTTAATCTAATATCAGTTTTTGAGGTCAGAAACAGGCTTAATGTTGACTTAATAGCAGTAAGGATCATTCATTCCCTGTGATCTTTTGTTTTGTTTGGGATTGCTTTCTCTTTCCACTGTGTGATTTAACTGCTTTATACCTTAAGCTGCAGTTCCCCACTGTATCTGACATTTAGGACATTATCCTTTGCATGTATTCACTGGATTGAGAGCAAGTTCCTGCAGACTTTACATGTTATCCCTATGCTGCTGCTTTTTGTATCCAATCTGCTCTCTTGACTTTTAACAGCATTTTAATGCATCTCATGTGCTTTTCTTTGAGCATTCCAAAGCTGGACAAAACTGTATGTGTTGATAGTGAGGAATTGTTTGTTCCCTCCTTGTGCTTCTTGAATGGTTAACTTTGCATATAATGTGTGCTTAGATGTTACTGAACGTACCCAAGGCACGGAGATGTTTGATGCAGAGTGAGTTGGGTGATATCATGAAAAGAATGTTAACTGTCTATTTTTATCTTCTGTTGTGTTACCTGCCCATTTGCCATTTATGCTGTAAGAAGATTCCCCCAAGTTAGGGTAACTGAACCAGAGCTGAAATCCATCAGAAAGTGCAGAGAGATTTACATGAAAGTAAGCTTTGTTTTCCATTATTTGTGAAGGTCAAATCTGTAGCTTTAGGCACCAAACCTAGAAGAAACTATTTTGTGTAAAAAAACACATTCCCAGATTTTGATTAAGAACTATTCTATGCAATATCTTTAATAAGACATTTAAAGGAAATGTGACCAACCTTCTCAACTAATGTATTGTATATACTGAGCTTTTTGAATGGCACATGTATCTTTCAGATAACATTTTTATACCATGCAGTATTAGAAAGTTTAATTATGAATGTCTGTCTATATATAGTAATTTCCTCTGAAAGGTATGATGAACGTCTGTTTCTCCTGGTAAAACAAAGTTTGGAAATATTTTGAAAATATTTTAAAGGTGTCAGGAGTAAAAAAATTATTAAAATATATGTTCAAAAAATTATGGGGGACTTTGGATCATCAAATTCATTCTTCCCAAATTTCTTGGGAAAGGGGTATATGTAGAGAGGCAACATGAAATTAGATTATTTCGGTTCCTGGTAACAGGTATACATACTCTTGGGACAGGGAAAGGAATTGTAATCTGCTCTGGAAGCTACTCTATTACTTTCAAAGGGAGTGAAGCACTTCCATAATCATTTACTTAACTGAAGAATTTTAACTGGTCTTGTTTAGAGGGATTTATGATACTGAGTTTAAATGTGATTCTTCCCTTCCTTACTTTATCTGTACTGCAACACATTGTCTTCTGCTGCCTGCAACATGAAGAAAAACTTCATAATAGCCATATGCAAGTAGCTCCCACTGTTTCTCTAACTTGTTCAAAGAAAAGCAAGTGTTAAAAGAATAAACAGCAGCTAATTGGCTTTTGCAACACTTCTTTTGCTTATTGTAACTGTCTCTGCCCTCTCACAAAATAATGTCAGTATGTATAACAGTAAAGACATTATATGCTCGTGACTTACAATATCAGTTACTTGGTATTTATGTGGTACTGCAAATGGTGCATGATTTTAATAAGCAAGTAAGGAAATAAATAGAAACTCACTTTGCCTCTTGCTTGTCTCCCTAGTAATATTTATGTTCTGTTACAAGACTTAAGAACTTGTTTTATATTTAATTTTAAATTGATGAATTTTATAAGTAAATATTTGAAGTGAGGCATGCTTTAACTCTTGTTGTACTTCTATCAAGGATCATAAATACACAATGGAGTGTAGTAATTAACATGTTACAATTCTGTTTGGTTCTTCTTCATGGCTACATATGGAAATAATTAGTAACAAAAAAGATAAAAGGACCATTCTAATTATATAAGCTATAGCAACAAGAGCTTTTCTTAAAACATTATATGAGCATGATGTCAAAGGTACGAGAGTGCTGAATCTGTGCCACTGACCAAATAGCTCTTCATTTGAGTCCTGTGGAAGAATCTAGATCTAAATTTTTTAAAACATTTTGCATCATGATTGGCGGAGGAACTTCAGCATCATGACATTAAGATTACAGGGTACTGAAAAGTGAGAAACTTCAGGAGATCTTTTTGCGTATATAGCAATTACAGTTTAAGGATCTGCAAAACTAAAATTTGCTATTTAAAATTGTGTTATTGCTTATATTGAATTCTTTTTGAATGATCTAGTAGCACTTGGAATCTGAAAAAGGCATGGGACCTATAGTAGTCTTTCAGAAAGTAACTATATCTTTTAAAAAGCAATAAATATGATTCCTTTGCAGAGGTGGGCTTAATTTGCAAATAGAGTTGATTGACAGCTTTCTGTTAAAATGTTTTTTTCAATTGTGGTTATGGAAAAAATTTTTATCAGTAGACTGGCTTAATTTTGTCAATTTTTTGCATTTACTTCATAAAGTTATACATAAAGTTACATCTGTTATAATTTTTTTTTTTAAATTCAACTAGTTCAGAATACATTTTAAAAAAATAATTGGTAAGTTTTGAGCTTGATTGCAGCTCAAGGTCTCATTTCTCCTATGCATCACTGACGCAGCCCATGGGAGAGAAAGGCAGGTCCACTCCGGGG
>VZRE01017605.1:0-11634 GCA_013396775.1 Cephalopterus ornatus
TCCCAGGTCCCTTTCTGCCTGGCTTCTCTTACCCCCTGTAGTGCTGCAGGGGGTTTTTGTGGTCAACGTGCAGGACCCGGCACTTGGCCATGCTGAATCTCATCCCATTGGAATCAGACCATCTATCCAGCTTGTTCAGGTCCCTCTGAAGAGCCCTCCTGCCTTGCAGCAGATCAACACTCCCCTCCAACCTGGTGTCATCTGCAAATTTGCTAATGGTACACTCAATTCCCTCATCCAGATCATCAGTAAAGATATTAAATAGAACTGGCCCAACACTGATCCCTAGGGGACACACCACTAGTGACTGGCTGCTAACTGGATGCAGCACCGTTCACCACCACTCTCTGGGCCCGGCCCTCCAGCCAGTTCTTAACACAGCACAGAGTGCCCCTGTCCAAGCCATGGGCTGCCAGCTTTTTCAGCAGTATGCTATAGGAAAGGGTGTCAAAGGCTTTGCTGAAGTTCAGGTAGACTACATCCACAGTCTTCCCCTCATCCACTCATGAGTTCATTAAGCTTAGTCAATTTTTTAAGTTGTTTAACAATAAACACACGATGCAGGTTAGCGAGGCTTGTTAGAAAGTTAAGCATTTGCTTAGGTACTTTGATTAAATTTGAGGCCACATCTACCCTTTGCAATAGAGCACAGTAGTGGCATCTTCACGCTTTTTTGATCTGTCAGCCTCTGAGGTGAGAAGTGGCATATTTTTTCTGACTCATAATGTAAGTTCTGTAGTCGGTGTGAAAAATTACATCAATGGTTACACTGCATTTGTAAGCCCAACTTCAATCCCTGCATAGATTTGAAACGGTTAAACGTGCCATCGGGTGTCTCAGAACTGAGATGGAGTATATTCTTTCTCTTGAAATAGTTTGATCTATCTGCTTTATTTTGTTTTCAGTGGAAAAAGGTTACCTGAAACAAGTTTCACTAGAAATGTAATGCATCTTTTTAGCACAACAAAATCGTTGGCTATGCTAGGGTAATAGGCCAAGCAAGAAGAGCTTCTACAGGCAAGTATGTTAAAATGAAACAACAGGTCAGACATCTTAAAAATCTCCCTAAGCTATATTTTACAGTCAGTTAGAACTGAGTCTTTGTTTCCCTCAGTTTTAAGCTTAGCGTAAGTTAGCTCTAAAACTGTGGACACTAAAAGGAGCAAGTCTAAAAAATGACAGATAAATTTTTTATGCTATGTGTTCAGAGTATGCGAGATGGTAGCTGTATGAGTCTAACTTATTTTTCCTGCAAACCATTTCCTTGAAAACAGTCATGAATGCAGTACAATTATTCTCATTAATTAAATCAATAGAAGATGTAAGGTTTGTGATCTGCATATCAAGTATTTATATGCTGCTATAAAATCTACTTGAAAGAAGTACAGACTGCTTATTAATGTTAGTCTTCTGCTTGTCCATGGCACAGACTGGTGATGATCTTTAATGATAAAGACAAGAGAATTAATGAAGCATGAAAATCCCACTGAAGATGTATTTGGAATGTATAGGAATAGTCATAGCTTTCTATTACCATCTTTCTGTCTCTTTGGCAATAATTTAAGTCTTGCAAAGGACTAAAATAAAGAACAAAAATGGCATCCTCATTTGTGCCATTAACTGAACAGTTTAGTAAAGCTATATGTTTACTTGGTTGAAAGACTAGATGCTTAGAGATTGTTTTTACACTGTAATACTAAGTATTTGTGTACATCTCTTCACATTCGGTTCTGATGTGGGCTAGGGCTCTAAGAATAATGAAGAATGTTGTTATTTTCTGTCAAATTGTCATCCATAAAAAAGCATGTTTATCACAAAATGATGACATTTTCATACTATGTTACTCCCACAGTGTTATCAGTGAAAACTTTAGGAACTCGATGAGAAACACTCCTTTCTTTGCTTGTTTATTTCCAGTTGAGAATAAATTACTATGGGAAAGGCTGTGCTGATATGTTTTGAAGGCAGCTATAACTCGCTATGCAATTCTACCAGTTCTAGTTTGGATGTTTCAATTTCTCAGAACTGAAGTCTTGATAAAGTTCTAAGAGAGCTAGAGAAATTGACTGAATATCTGCAAGGGCAAAATCTAAAAGAAGTATCACAAGATATGTAATAGAAAGTAGACTTTATTTTCATGTCATAAATGTCTCTAAGTAACTGAAGATTACAAGAATATGGATGAAAAGCAAGTTTGAGTAATACAAATTTAAAATACAAATAATTACATTTTTAATACACCAAATGTAACTGTAAACTGATAATGAAATTTCTGTGGAATGTCTGAGATTCTACAATACTTCAACAGTTATTTTGAGTTAGATTTTTTTTTTCTGCTGAAGGATTTTTTTTCTCCTTTGCTCATTTAGTGTCCAGCTGAACTTACTGTTGCTTGTTGTTATTTCAATGACTCAGTTGTTAGTCCTTTATTAATATTGTAGTATACCACTTATGTTACAGGCTTATTATTCCTAGGACTTATTAAGTAGAGTTTATTATATGCTTTTAACACAGAAACATCTCAAGTATCTGTACAACATCATGACTCTGTGAGAAAAAGAATAAATTTAGGAGGAATAGTACAGAAATAAATTAAATATTCTTCAACTTAGAACTAGGAAAAGATAGTTAACAAAGGATAGTCAAACCTTAACAACTCTTATACAGTATGAGCTTTTGACACTGCACAAAATTTGTTATGTCTATATCTTGTTTTGCATGATAAATTTTGTATTGAGTATGTAAAACCCCACTGAACATAAAAATATATTAAAATGTGCCCACATTTTTTAATAGTCTGAGGTAGTGAGGGAGACCAACAGGAATGAAAGTAATCATAGGAGAGAAGAAAGATAATAGGAGAAGGAGAAAATATACGATGGTAATGCAGTGATGCAGAGAAGAAATAAAAAGAGGGGAAGGCAGAAACCATTAGAAAGTTGCATCCTGAATTATTCAGAGCTGTACCTTTAGCTGTACCTTATTATTATGATAGCTATAAATAGAGGAAGTCTTGCGATTTTAATAACTACAATAGTTGGTCACTGCATCATCAAACTCATTTACCTCATGCCTAGAGTGATTACTGAGTGAACAAATCTAATAACCAGTCAACAGTGAGAAAATATCAATTAGAAGAAAACCTGGAGATTTGTTTAGATTTATTTATTTTTATTACATCACATATCTTCTGATTGTAAGAAGGTGAGTTTATTAGTGAAGACGCAGATTTAGGTTCATACTTAGAAAAGCCTTTGGTCTCTTGGAACACCTGTGGTCCTCAAATAAATACTCTTATTCTTAATTACATATAGTTTAAAAATTGAGGGAGGTAATTTCATTAGGACATAAAAACATAACAGGAGAATACTTAACAGCTACAGAATTGTATGTACAGTCCCTACCATTCTGGCGGGGGGATGGGGGTTAGGGGAAGAACAACACCTAAACACAGACAAAGCATTAGAAACAAGTATATCACGTATGAATCAAGAAAATATACTATGACAAGCCAGGGTTGAACTTAGTGAAGAAAAAGAAAAGAGGAGTATAAAGTTTACGCACAGTGTGACATGGATAATGCTAATTAGATACAACAGATGAGCAGTCTGGTGTGGTATAATTTCAGCTTGTTCTAAAAAGAAAGAAAAAAAAATTTGTCTTTTGAGTTTCCAGGACCTAAATCTCCAAGGTGTACTCATGTATGATAATAAAAATTATTCACCAACATAATTTTATCAAGTTACATAGGAAAACTTTAATTACATTTTATTTAATACTATATTGCTTACAAAATGTGATTTTTTTCTCTTTATTAGTAATTAGACTCACTTATAATTGTCTTTGGCTCTTACACAGTGGTCCACTGGAATTTCTTAGACAAAACACATAGGAATAAATAAAGAATGGTCAGAAGTTAAAGCATTTAAGCTTCATTGTTATGTTTGAAGCAAATAACCTGGGATTTTGCTATCTTCTTAATTTCTTAATTCCATTATTTTTTATTAGTCTCACACTTCCTATTTCTTTCATAATTTTACACTTTCTCCACATCTCAGACACATTTTCCATTTCAAAATGTTCAGTTTTTCAACATTTGTGGAAACCTAATAAAAGCAACTTATAAGTTTAAGTTCCCGTTGGACCATCCTCACAAGACTGATAGTGTATCCTTCTGGGATTGTATTTTTGTTTAATTAATAAAAAAATAGACCTTCATTTTCTTACTTCTCTAATAAAGATATAATCAGGCTATCAATTACTGGGCACAATGGCAGTTGTGTTTCATACACAATTTTTCACATGCAATACAAATCTTAGGTATTGCAAGTCATTACAATTATTTTGCAGAGTAAGTTTTGCTGATGAAAAACTGCCTAACTATAACAACAGCAACCATGAAGACTAGATTTTGTCTCCTTTAAAACCAGAACTGATTTTTACTTAAATTCTAGTAAATGTTCAGTTCACCTATCATGTATTAGTAGTTCCGCTGGTTCTGATGATACTATTAATGCGTTCAAGGATTTTAAAGAACTGCTTAGTGGTTTTGGAGCAACTTTTGTTTACTATGTAGCAAATAATAAAAACTAGGCTTTTTTTCCTCTGGTATGACTTTTCACATCATTCCTTGAAGGGACAGAACACTTGCTTGTAAATGCTTGGGATTTTGCTCTAGTATGTCATGGAAGCCTCAGTGTATCCACCAGTAGTGGAAAGATGGGCACAGGTGTGTCCTGTACTTTTATGTTCCCTTATTTCAAACAGCTTTATAGTGACATGCTAGGGTACCATTTGAATGGATGCTTCCTGTTGGCTGGTGCACCCAGCAGTAGGGCATAAAAATTGATGTTATTCTCAGCCCAATCACTCTGATATGTGTGTAAATTAAGAGAAAACAATTTGTGCAAAAACACAGCAGCTCAATTCTTATTTTTTAGGAAGAAAATAGATCTCTAAAAGCAGTAGTAAACATGATCTCAGAGTTTGTGTCTTTTCTATCATTCCCCCTGTTTCAAATCTTCACCGCTCTTCATCACTCCAGCCCACCCTCTGCATGCTCCTGATACATTTCCTCCTACTACATTTGTTGTGCCTTTTTAGGTTTTCTGTGCTAGGTTATTGACAAGCGCAGAATGAGAGGGAGAAGACATTTTGTATTTGATAAAAGCTAAAGAAGAAGGTGTGTGTGAGAGGAGTGTGCTGTTTTTTTTAAGGTCACACAGCTCTCAGGGGTCTTGTGCACAAACCCTGTCTGCCGATGTCAAAGACAAAGCACAGGGCTCAGGGGGAGATTTGCATCTCAGAGTTTGTATGCCATTTGCCTGAAGGTACTTTCTTCATCAGAAGATATGCCAAATGGCCTAGGAAGAAAATGTTTAAATGTTTCTAAAAAAGGTATTCCACAAACACACACAAATACACACCAAAAAAATCCCAAAAAGATGCTTTTTGAAGTGAGCATTCGGCATCTTTCTCAGTAGCATGCTATGATGAAGGGGCAAGAAACAGAATCAGACATGGATGGTGTATGGGACAACCTGCTGACAGCCTCAAAAGAAAAAGCTGTGCCTGCCTTTATGTTCTTAAATACATACACACACTGCATTTTGTTTAAATTGAAAAACTTATGAGAATTCAGACTAGTCATTAACGTGCAGTGATATTACATATTAAAAAGATGTATTTAAATTAGTGACTCTGGATAGCAGAAACCACATAATCTAGCATATTTAATGGTTTTGTCAGTTTAGAAAACTTCATTATTTTGATGCAGTGAGAGAATAGATATAAATTAACAATAACTTAGGTTTAGAAATTCTGCACAGAGCAGCACTAAAGTCTTTCCAAAACAAGGAAAGGGTAAATAGCAGTAAAATAATCTCATGGAAGCTGCGGTCTATCATGAATAATAGCTGCAAGTATAATATTGCTTAGAATAAAAAAATATATTCCAGGAGATTAATAGGGAGGAAAACATACATCAGAAGCGTGCTTTCATCTTGGACTATCACAGTCATGAAAGTTATGGGTATGCAACAAATACATTATAATTTATACAGTGGTAAATACTTTTATACCTGAAACTTTAAAACCTGCCAGGTTTCAGATGAACTTTTTTACCTGAGGGCATCTACTAAATATGTATGTTTCTTCCTCCAGTGAATGCAATCTACAGTGCAAATAACTGAATACTGCTATTCAACTGTATTTACTTTTACCTAGTTTGATTAATTTTACATGTGGAGAAGCCTAGAAATTTACCTCTTAAAGAGGCCAACAGAAGCAAGCCAGGCACCGTTACTAGAGCAAGAACGAAATATATTATATCATTCATTTAATTTTCTACAGTCACCTCCGTACTGATTATTTGACAGGAATAGAAACTATGCAGACTGCAAAAATAGTCTAATAAAGCTTTCAAACAATAGGAATGAAGTTCTGAAGATCACTTGTTGAATGGCAACTTAAAATTTCTTAAATTAAATTAAGCTCCCATAAAACTCTACATTTCCCAAGTATGTCTATATATTCTGGTAATATTTGAAGGCTGTATTTATCTTTTTTGTTGTTGTTGATTTAGTTTTATTGAACTTTTATTGTATATATAATACATTTTTATTGTATATATAATACATTTTATTGAAATGTAGTTTATCAGTGACTGTAACAAAGTCACTGATAACGAAGTTAGTGTGGAATGTGGTGAAAAAAATCCAGCTATATTAGATGCTGAGAAAGTAACATGATTAATCTGAAGAATTCTCCAGATTTAGCAAGGGAAAATAAAACAAACAAAAATCAAACAAATAAAACCTCCACACCCCTGAAAAAGAAATATGTTCAGAATGAGACCTTGAGAATAATATACATGAATATATTCATAACATAATATATCTAATACCACACTTTTGTCTTAAAAATAAAGAAGTCCAGTCATTACACAATAACTTTCACGAATTCAGATGCCATGGAAGAAAAACTCATTAACTTATTAATTTTCTTTTATGATTATTATTTAAAAATTACAATAAATCTGCTTAAGACCAGTTGTAAACTTTGAGCTATATTCGACTTTTAAAAAGTAAAATACTAAAAAATTTAGCACTGCAAGATGAAGTTCAAATTTCAACCAATGTATTTGATTATTAATTTAATCTGGTCTTAATGTTTATATGTGTGATTCCAAGCACTGATTATGTACTATTACCTTTAAATCATGTCTAACACATGTTCTATTTCAGCATATATAAAGGTCATTTCCCTAATATTTAAGCCTAACAAATATGCCAGCTTCAATTTTTAAATTTTACCGTAAATTGAAATGTTATAAGCTTTTTAGCATCAAATAGTTCGTATATGATGTGATGGAAGAGGCCAGACTAATTCTAAAACAAAGCTATTGAATTTTTCCTCAGTAATTAGGATAGTAAATTTTTAAATACTATCTAATTTTGAAACATCTGTGAAAAAGGATTTTGCAAAAAAAGATTTCTTCCTTCAGGCTTTGGAATTAGGCATAGTGCAAAATATTGCTTCCCATAAAGAGATAGTTCTCATAATTTATTTATGGAAAGAATCAAAGCTGCAGTTAGAATACAGTGAATTACTAGCACTGTTGAATCTTGTTTCAGTGAGGCAGAGCGTGTAATACTTCAGTGTGTTTCAATAGTAATGTTGCTTTTGACAAACAAGAAGCTTTTCTGAAACAGTGAAAAATCGTTTGGGCCTTTGTGGTATGGGTGCGAGAAGCTTCTTTTTTGTTGCAGACTACATTTTAATACTCACAGTATACTTTATTTAATGTGGTTTGCAATGGCCTTAACAGTCAGCAAGCAGAGAGCTATTTCCAAATTTCAGGAGAAATCTCCTGTGTCCTTAAGTCATCACAAAGATCTAACTGCAGAGAAACGGATATCTCATCCAGTGTCCATATTTTAAGCCATTTCCCTATATTGGAAATGTCCTAAAGTCATGCTAGCAGGGTGCCAAGTCATTTGGAGTGCCATTTGACATAAAGAAAATGGGAAAATCTGGTGCATTTCATGCAATGACAAAACAATACCGACTTTCACTGACATTATTTGTTCCTTGCTTGTCATGCTTTTTATTGTGCTTTCATCTCCCCTCTGTCATAGTCCACGGTTATTAAAGAACAACAACAAAAAAATCACTCAAGTGTTTAACTATTCATTACACTATGCCATTAAAAGCAACTTTTGCCCAGGGAAAAGTAAGATGAATGAAACCATTTATTAAGCAGTCTCAGTGATGCTACTATATGATCATTCAGTTGTGTATCTGTTGCTTAAGACTAACTTCAGCAAGTCCAAGTGACCACAGGCAAACATCAAACTCACAAAATTACTCATTTTTCACCAGATTAAAAGCATTGGGTAATACCAATCTTACAGTGCAATTTTGCTATACAAAAGGACATCCTAACTGCTGCCCTCCTATGCTATATCTGCGTTAACCATCTAGCAACTGAAGCTGCTCACAGCAGCTGCTTTCAATTACTTTCTTCCAACGGTGGTTAGGCAGGTTCCAGTTGTAATTGAATCCTTGGCCAAAAATACTGTATTTTGAGTATGTCCTGTTTTTTCTTCTCTTAGACTCTTTGAATTGTGAAACATAAATTGCCAATATTTAATATAATATTTAATAAAAATGATTTAATAAAGATTAGTGATGTTCCTGCCCACAGGAAGGAGGTTGGACTAGATGATTTTTAAAGGCCCCTTCCAACCAAAACCATTCTATGATTCTAGGATTTTATCATGCTTTGGATACATATGACTCTTTCTAATAACTGCATATTTTTATCAGGTATTTTCATACAGACATTTAATGCTCTCTTGAAATGGTTAGGTTCATCTTCAAAGGCAGAGATTTTCTCCTGGGTGAGCTCAGCTTCATGCTTTTGTACATTTTTTTTCTTCTTCCTTATGCTACTCCAGTTTTACACTATCATCAGTCAGAAAGAAAAACTTAGTTACTGACGAAATATTTTTAATAAACCCTGTACTGGAGACAGAGATATAACTTGAAAATAAGCTGAAAAGAGTAGTGCAAAAAAAATAGTACTGTGGTCCTTGCTAACAGCAATTTTCCCGTTATCAGCCTGATTGTAACCTCTTGACAGTGTTTGGAAAATGCAAAAAACCCTACTACTCAGTAGGCAATATGCCCAATCACGTGGAGTAAATGCATTCCTAAAAGTACTCACTTTATTGTTGGATTTAATGCATTATTGATTGAAGCACCATATTTTGACAAGCTCTCATGATGGTATATTTAAAGCAAAGATCTGCCAACTGCTACAGCACATTTATTTTAGGGCCAACACAAAGCAGTTTATTTTAATGTCCATAACTACAGCTGCTGAAGTGGGAGAGAAAAATTATCCAAGTACTCAGGACTCTTTCTAAACATCATACAGAAGTTGAGGCACTTGCCCAGGACAGGCACAGTAAAACGCAAGTGCACCAGCCCTCCTCATTATTCTGCAGGGAAGCGCTATGACTGCCTTGAGTTCTGGGCACTGCAAAAGGAAACATGCTCCTAACCTCATGTCCTTCTCCCACAGAGCATATAAGGCAGCTTCAACTACTGTGATAAAAGCAGATGGCTGAAAATAATTGTTCTCTGGGCTGAACTGATGATCAAACTACTAATTGGATTAAGCTGGAGAAGGAACTAAATATGGCTCTTCAAGTCAAGAGGTCAAAAAAATCCACACTGTGACCTCAGGAAAGTCACTTAACCTTTCTGAGCCTCAGATTTTCCAATTACTTCCACTGTCATTTGTTCTGTACATTTAATATAACGGCAAAGGATGATAATAGTTCTCTGAGTACATTGGAGTTTTCAATAATAAATGTTATCAAACTTTTGAACTCATCAAGGAGGAAAAAGGTCAATCAATCAGAATGATATAGGATGATATTCCCAGCATGTTGCAAAGTCTGGGTTTTTTTCCGTAGAGGGAGGTTATCGAGTAATAACTTGTTATTGTAAAAATATATTCCTGTTGGAGGATCCTGCTGGAAATGCTTCCTGTGCAAACCCTGTGGGTTTTAAATGTACAAGTGAAAGTTCTACACTGAAACAATTCCAATTTTTTCACTGTATCAGCAACACTACTTTTATTCAAGTGGTAAAAAGTTTGGTTAGTCTACACTACTAGTTGGTTTGTACTTTGGTTTATTATAATATGTTATACATCCCATGTAAATAGCAAGAGGAAAATCATAAAAGAGAATTAAACAGTTTTGGTAATTGTGTTTATTTACAATCTTTGAAAAATTACCTCACTGCATTTTGTGTGTAGAGCTTCCTATTCTGGGCACTATACTTCCTCAGTTTTGTCACTCAAATGGTAAATATATGATTTCATATTTCAAGGAATTTTCAATAATTTTCAAGGAAAATATTTGTGTCAATTGTGCTGCTTTTTCTTAATTAAGGATGTAAACATGAAAGATATTGAATGAACCTGAATGATCAATTCTGAATGCTTTTCCAGAAGATATTTTGAATGTGTTTCAGATTCAAGAGAAAAAGGAAAAAAACATAAGAGAATGTCAGCAAATAGAAATGTAAAGAAAACAAACACATTTTTAATTATATTTTTAGATTTGCTTGGCTTTTTTTTAAAGTCTTTTTATTATAATCTTTGAGAAAAACATTAAACAAAAGAGAAATAAAAATATGGAACAGAAAAAGGGGAGAAAATATTATTTTACTATTTTTCTGTTTGACATTTTCTTTTTTTTTCCCTTTAGCAGCCATGTAAGGAGTGATACCATTCCATTAAAAAAGAAAATCTCAGTAACAACATAACCATAGTAATACTCTTTCAGTAAGTACACTGCATATAATATCCCTAATGGAACTAATAATCAACAACCATATATATTCTTAAATCCTAGAGTATTACATAACATCTGAACCAAAAGAAAGAAAACTCCCCAAACTGGTAACATTTGGGATTTTTGTTTTGTTTTATTTAGAAATTTAACCAGTGGATGGTCTGTGACTACATGCAGCAGCTCAAAGTAACATTAGCTCCTATAAATATTTATTATGTTATTTTGGAATGGATATGAGTCACCCATCATTGCGTCAGATATCTTTGTGTAGAAAATAACTCCTACCACTATATTCCTTGAAGTTATAAAAGGAATCTGATGTCTCTGCTGTGAGAGGAGGAATTATTCCTCTCTGCCTTTGAAGGAGCATGAATATTACAGCAATTTTAATAACTGTAAAATATTTTCAATACTATTTAAGAGCTCAAATTTAACCATTAACACTGAGTTTTCTGACCCACATATATTCCTGTCAAACCAAGTGGTATCAGACTCTCGAGGTTAAAAGGAAAATAGTTATGGCAAGAGCAAGCAGTCAAACGCTTTTGAAATCTTCAGTGTCTGTCTGGGGCCTGATTCGAGGTAAATGGAAAACTCTACTGGACACCAATGCTTCCTTAAAGCAAGTCACACATCAGTTTGCACTAGTATTTGTATTTTAGGCAAAAAAAACCCCCAAACAACAACAACAACAACAAAAAAAAAGTAAAAGCAAACAAACACCAACAATTATACTCCATCATCATGGCTAGGCTTCGCG